>JAVQJD010029889.1:0-13057 GCA_036023655.1 Nannoperca australis | reverse complement strand
AAATGAGCCAGGCCCAGCAGCCAGAGCAGGCCGGTGGTTCAACAACTCCTGTCCGCATGTTTAAGTGTCCTGTGGCTCAGGAGGCAGAGCGGGTCGTCCATTAATGCCAGTTTGATTCTCTGCTCTCCGCATAATGTGTCCTTGGGCACCTTACATGGCAGCTGCGTCACCGTCGATGTGTGAATGCGTGTGGGAATGGGGGAATGAGACCAATCTGTAAAATGCTTTGAGAACCATTAAGATTGGCAAAGAACTTTATAAGTGAGCAATGCGTGGTTTCTTGCTGCCATTGGTGAATGAAACACAACACAAAGTGGTATTTAAACTGCAGTCCATTTACCACAAACAAATATAAACCTAATGCGTGAAATAAAGACCTAAATATGAAGTGTTGTAAGATCAAATGCTTGTGAAAAAGGGTGATAATTGTTTCTTTTTCTTCTAATGCGATTTGCCTTACCGTACTTTTGAAATGTACCCCCCACCCCACCCCCCTAAAAAGAAACCAAATACACAGACGAACACACACACACACACACAAATACATGATATATGAACACACACTTATACACACCTGCCACAAGGGAAATCAATGACTCTTCCCCCATCAGATTAGCAGAAACACTGACATCTATTAGCCCGACACTCCATCTGCTCGGCACTCGTTGTGTGTGTGTGTGTGTGTGTGTGTGCGTGCGCACACATGCACGCACAGAGGCCTTCCTCACTACATTGTTCCTCCGATTAAAGACTTCCACCTTTCTAATGCCATTAGAGGGATGAGAAAAGGAGAGAAGGTGGTTGAGGGGATGAGAGAGAAGAAGAAAAACAGGGCAGTGAGAGAGCGCTCTGCTTAACCTCTGCCGTCTGACGGAGCAGGCGAACATGCAGCGAGAGAACGACTTAATCCTTCTTTAGTAGCCCGGATTACTCCTCCGATTTATCAGTGTCTCGCTCTTTTCTCTGTGCCTCGCTGTCATTTTCTCTCCCCTGTCATCCCTTTCTTCGTTCCCTCTTTCTCTCTTGGTAATGCGCCTGGTACTGAGTGGCTTAATGCTGTTAAATGTGGTGACTTCCCTTTATCTGCCCATTGTCATTACTCTTTCTCTGGGACAAAGGGCTGCTTTAGTGGAGCTTCCGTGGAGCTAAAACAGTACTCATAACTGCCAACTAGACGCTTTTCGGCGGAATTCGCCGTTTTGAATCTAAATATTTCATTCACGTCCTGTCTAAAGCCTATTTTTTCCAGAGTAACGTACGCATACAATGAAAATGATTTGTTAGTCATATTCACTATATGTTTCACCCCAGTTACAATTGAAAACACGCTTCTTAACCTTTTCCTGTCTAAACTAAATATAAATGAAATGTATAATGAAATGAATCGTTCTGTTGATTGATGGCCATTATCAAAGCCAAACTTAGTGTAGAAAGATGTGTGGACCACACGCCTGCGAGACGCAGCAGTTCAGCCAGGTAGCCGGACGTTAACGTTAGGTAAGTCGTTGCTAAAGAAACGTTAACTTTCCAAATAAAAAAAAAATCAAGTTGAAGTGTATCATGATAAGTGTTTCCTGACGTTACCCCATCAGATCTTTCCCAAACAATTTATAATGGAATTTATAATTCTCAGAGGACTACACCAAAATGCTTCGTTTACATGTTAAAATCCTCAAAGAATCGTCTGCAAAATCTTCAGGTCTGAGTACTGACAAAATAGGTAACTCTCCGTGATAAGTGGGCCAAAAATGATTTATTAAGATAGTCATTGAAACTAAATTATTTTAAAAAAGATTGCCACTTTGCTTTAAAATTTTAAGAAATATGCTTACTTTTTGCTTTCTTTCCAAGATTGAATCGGGAAGATGAGCATCAATCTCCTGTCTGTGCGTTACAGTAATTATAGAGCTGGAACCAGGATGTCTTTAGTCTAGCTTAAACTGCAAGCAAAGAGCAAAAAAACAAAAAAACAATTGCATGTCCTTGTCTGAAGTTCAAAAACACACACACACTTTTTTCGCCTGCTTCCAGTCTTTCTGCTTAGCTAAGCTCACCATGTTCTGAACAGAAACTATTTTTTAACCAGAATGTCTTGCGGATGGCAGCGTTAAGTGGCCATTCCACCAGTTTGGCCCTAACTTTAATACAACAACAACTCAACAACTACTGGGTAACATTAATATTCAGACATTTGTGGCTCCCACACAATGAATGCTAATGATTTGGTATTCCTCGAGTGCCACCATTAGGTTGATTTTCATGGTTTTGAGTAAAATATCTCAACAACTATTGAATAGATTTTCACGAAGGTTGGTACAGACATTAATTTTCCCCTCAGGATGAGCTGTAATAACTTTGGTGATCCTCTGACAAATTAAAAATGTCTCTAATGCTCTGGTTTATGAACAAATACCTGCTAAACTAATGACATACCTGTCAGCACTAAACACAAAATACAACTGAGGCTAATTGGGGAATGCTATCTTGCCATTATGCTAAACTAAGATGGTAAACATTGTGCCTTCTGGTGATCCCCAACACATGATGTAGCAGTCCTCTGGACCAAGTGGACCGTCAGGGACACATTTGTCAATTTGGTTCGACCTGTAATTGTAGCTGAGTTCTTGGACAGTGGAAATCCTGGATACCAGTGAAATGCATCATTCCCTCAATGCTGTCAGAATTTGATAAGCGGCGTCTGAGATGACGTGTGTAACAGACAGACAGACAAATGAAGGGAGACTGATCCTCAGTCCACCATCCTTGTTAAATTTTAACAAACTGAGTACCACTCACCCACTGTCAAAACGTCTGCTCTCACAGCCACTGTCAGGTGGCTGACATTAAATGGCATCCACCTTGTTAGGCAAAACAATTCTGACTTCCTGCCACCTTATTAAATGTAGTTTTTTAGGTAGAAAAGCGACGATGACAAATGTACTGTCCACCAGTCTTGTTAAAACTGGACAAATCTCCTTCTGCTGGGTATTTCAGGGTTAAGGGATGATTCCCCATTCAAATGTAGCATAACAGGGTCTTATACGGTGGATGCATTTCTGCCTAAACTAGAGTTCATTAAGAGGTTTCTGTTTCTATTGTATTTATTGATTTAGTCATTAGCAGCAATACTGAAAAGTGCAATACAAATGACTCTTTGTCACCTGTTTACACCTCGATGATGACAGTTACATCACAGGTCATCAAGATGAGTCCTGGTGTAGGAATCTAAACGATCATCACTAGGTGCATTTAGTGTCTGTTGCTATGCCACGCCCATACCTGTGCTGTATGTATTTGCAGGGTGTTTCCTAAATGCTGCACATTGGTTGTCGAATGTTTTATTTATTGGCTTGTGTTTAGTCTATTTGCATGTGTTTTCTAAAGTTGGGTTATGGTTAGGGTTAACCCTTTGTCTTATTGTGGCACGAAAGTCAGGTGGAGTGTTGTGACACTTATGACTTGAAATGTACCTCATTTGCACGTCCACCAAATGATTAAATGTAATGTGTTTATTTGGCAGGAATAAGGAAATACCATCAGATACATTTTATCAACTGCAATACCAACTTTGTAGTATATCACCATACTGTATATAACGTTTATATAATGTTTTTACATAGAACATTAAAAACATATTTTTGTGCCAATTAGCAAATATTAACATGCTAACATTTTAGCTTCCTTACAGGAGTTTTCTAGGGCTTCTACCACGTCAGTGACATATATTCACCTCTTAAAAGGAACTAGTTAAAAGGAAATGAACTATGAATTTGTTACCTTCTATTCTTTTTATTCATGGTATACTTTATACGTGTATTTTATGCAGCTGCCATTATTATTCCTTTCTCCGCAAGAGATGTGGCATACTTAGTTTTAAGTAACTTTAATAATGGTGATTACTTCAAATACTTTTATCCTGTCCTAAAGGAATCAGTGAGTTTGTCAGACACTGTGTGCGTGACTTCTACAAAAGACATTTTTCTAAAAGGGATAAGTGAAACAACTATGATGTTTGTGTGTGTAGGTGTGTAAATGTGTGCATGCCTGTATCTTTACATCCACCAGTGCAATCACATAACAGGGATAATCCTACAAGAGCAGAGAAGAAAGGTGATAATAATTGTAGGAAACGAACTGGGTTAATTTCTACCATGATGACCTGTACACATATGCTTACTTTGTGTTGCATCATGTCATTATATGTGTGTGTGGGTGGATACATGTCAAAGAGTGATTCAACACCTTGTTACTAAAGAAAAGAAAGAAGAATAGGTCAGGTTTTAAATAAAGCATTATCTACATGGTCATTAACAGTGTAGGTCATCCTTTAATTGAAGACTGACCTTGGTTGTTAACTGTTAGTGGGGCTGATTTCTTATGCAGCTGTTGAACTGAAGATTAAAGACTGTAAATGAAGCCCTGTACATTATCCTCACCAGTCAATATATGATTGTAGGCATGAACAACTGGGACACCATAGGGGGAAACACTTATATGTCTATCCTGCTAAGTTGAACCCTTTGGTCAAATAAAGTTTGACGTTTTTTTCCACTGTATGGAAACCCAAGGTTTCCACTACTAAACTCCCAGTGGTCTACCCACACCGATGTTGTCACTTATTGTGGTTGATTAGTTCTGATGCTGAACTGAAACCATGAGTTACCATCATTTTGAGATTTCAGCATATAAATAGAGTTCCCTGTCATAATTACAACTGGGAAACTCAGACTTTTTTTATATATCTGACTTGGCACTTCATAAGACTGAAGAGCCAAGGATTTATGGACTTCTCATCTCAGCCAAAGTCTGTTGTTCAAGGTCATTGAACCCAAACTCAATGGATAAATTGCAATATTGTAAATGCACTGTATGTTTTACCCTCACACACAAACTCATACAATCATGTTGAGTTGTCCCGACATGAAAGCTCACAAGTTGTAATAATGGGAATCCCATCTCACCCATCCATCCTACCTGACGTGAACACGACATCAGGCCTTTATCAATCTGCTTACTTGTCTGTACTTGTTCAAAGTCTGGATCTAGCCAAGACCTGTCCAAATGCCAGGAAATGGTCTTGCTCCCAGCATGCATTTTGCATGTACCACCAGCCATGGTGAGGGATATGAGCCAGACTCAAAACTGTTACATTTTCATCTGCATTATTGTGACACAAATGTTTTCCAGCTGTGAGATCAGAGATGTGCCTCACCAGAAAAGTTTTATCTCAACAGTCTTTGGTAAGTTACTGGTAACTTTTGGAGGATGCATTTTAGTCTCAGAGTTAAAATGTAACATTTGTTCCAGCAAAATTACTTTGACTAAGGATGAAGTTAGGATAATAGCTGTATCTGTTGACCGTAGACTATATGTGAACACCATAGATTGTATATATAAAGATGGAGGACGTGTCCCACTTTAGAAATATTAAGCCAAAATATCCCGGATATGGGCTCTGCCAACTTGCGCTGGTGATGTCATTTGAAGCTGCGGAGGGGGCGGGGCTTACCTATACTGCAGCCAGCCACGAGGGATGGTCCAGATGTCTTGGCTTCACTTTTGGGGTCATGTTCTTTATCTAATTCTTTTTTATTTTGGTGAGCGTGATGTGTGAAAGACAATTGACAAAAACAATTATATATGCACAAAAGTGCTCATAAAGACACTGTATTTTTTCTTCAGAAGGACTTGGACTCAGATGTAATAACTGAAAGGTTCAGCACACCTTTTCTCATGCACCATGACACATGGATTGCTGGCGGATCAATAGAAGACGGGTCTTGTCTCAACCTAAATGAAGGTATAAAAACATTCTTACATTTTCCCAATAGAGGCCTTATCAGATTGGGCCAGAGATGCCTTCTTTATGTCTTGTGGATATGCATCAGGAATTTCTGGTATTTGTTGTGATGTTTTATGATGCTTGCTGCAGATATATTTTTCAAGGTAACACGGACAACACAATCCATAATCTGATCCCCATTATCGAGACTAACAAATGCTCAATGTCAGAAACTCTTTCCATCAGAAATATTTCCATTGCTGTATGTCTCGTCCCACTGGGCACAGCAGAATCCTTGACTTGTGCACTGTTTCTGTCAGAGAGGCTCACACTGGGAGTCTGTGACCCTGCATCCACCGGGGACAGCTGATCATGACTGTATGCACTTTATCCTTGTGAGTTGCTCTCACAGACGTGCTCTGATGATTCTGCTGTGACTCTCCAGGGGTGTTTGAAACATCCGAACTGAATGTTTAAAAAAAAAAAATTACTTGCAGCAATACTGATGATCTCAGAGATGCTGTCAGCTTTTGAATATCACTCTATTGCGATACATTCATCCCTAACAACACTGAAAGTGCTTCCAAATGACCCTTGATCACTCAATCTTCTCTTGAATGAGAAAAAGAAGGCCTTCGAAGATGGTAACTTCTAAAAAAGAACAGAAGGTGGAACACTGAATAAAAAATGAATAGCAGTGTAGCAGAAAACGAAATAAAGAATAAAATCTCTGTTTAGGATGGACTGGGAACCTATATTAGAGCTGCAAAAAGAAATCCAGGTAGGAAATTATCATAGATACAAAAATGTAATTATGTGAGGTTTGATGCCCAACATTTTAATGATGTTAACTTGGACCTTAATATGTGTCTTTAGCTCCTTTTGTCCTTCTGTTTAGTGAGAACTCTGTTAAATGTGTTAAACCCAGAACTAACTCTGGCCTGAGACTCCATGCAGCATGTTGCTTAGTACACATGCAGAGTCATAGGGATATCTTTAATACATTTTCTGATGTTCCTCAGTAAACAGAAGGTGCCACGGTAGTATGAATGTCATACCTGTTGCTAATGGCAACCACACAGATGTGTTCAATAAAACCAGAAGTCTTCTAGAGGAGACATTTCTAGTCATGAATTGTGAAAAAGTGGTGAAGTGAATGCTGCAGGTGGCAGGAGATGAACAGTTTGTGGTAGCTGAAACCAACATGTATATTTCATTTACCCAGAACATTGGATTTTTCTTTTTATATAATGTGTAATTGATTCTTTTAAGGAATGTGCTTAAATGCCTTTGAATCAATTCACTTTTACTCAGTGGTGCTCCTGCAGTTATTGCATTGGAGATTTGTGTGTCTTTTGTGTGTGTGGTTTGTTGTTAATCAATCTGGGACAAATACTCCTGAATCCTTCCTGAAAATGTCACTGACATATATTAAGATGACTCAGATGTTTAATGCATTATATGTATTCAAACCACAGAAGTCAGTTAAGCTATGTCTGTATATCCAGGTGTTGCTAACATGCCCATTCTGAACCAATTAGCAGAGGTTTATAGCAATTGTGCAAAAAGTGAGTTTATGTGACTGTGGTTTGAGGAATTTATAGATCATTGTATTACTGTACTCTTAAACCTAAATGACCTGTCACACTTCCAAAAGTTTACTTTCTGTTTCTTTAAAGATGTAGAATTCAAACCACATTTCTCATTCACAGTGTTGAATTCTGTCATTAAGAAGATGCTGCTACTATCTTCCGATGCAACTTAAAGCAGATATAATTGACTTTTTTGGCCACTGACAAGAAAAACAACCTGTAAACGTGAGAAAGAGGTTTATCGAAGCTTTCATATAAATTCATTACTTAAATTATTGATCAGTGCAGCTTTAAAGTATATCGATCCAGTCGGTTTCTCCTGTGTGCAACATGTAATACTAATACCAATAATAACTAATAAAAATGTAATAACTTTATTTTGATAAAACTGCTGCATGTAGTCTGACTAACTTATACTATCCTGTATATACAGTTGTTGTCATCAGATCAACCCTACTTATAATTCTATATGATACATTGAGCTGCTCGATCAAGTTTAACAAGAGTGGAATATTGTCTCTGCGCACCCAAGAAAATCCATTATTAACAAAGAACCAGGAGCCAAAACATCTATTTGTTTGCTACCAACCAGTCTCATGGTCCCTCAAACTGCCCCCCGGACATGCCATTATTTACCCAATTATAACAAGACTGCTTTTTTTTGCTATATCCACAGCTTCGAACCAAGCCTTATTTAATGATGTATGACAGAGTGTCTGGTTTGGTCCCCTAAATGGCAGACAAGCACTTGACACAACGCCAAGAGGAAAAAGACACTCCTGCTCATCTTTTTCAGTAAATTCCCTGCATTATATTTTTATGTATTCGTTATGTCTCTTAAAACATACATGAATATATGTGTTTGTGGGTGTGGTACATTATGTGTGAGTGAAAGGAAGGTTTTACGTGTGATCATATTGTGGTTAGGAGAGTTTAAGTGTGTGTGCGTGCTTATGGTTTATATGATTTCTTTTGAACAGTTTTGGTGTTCGTACTGAGGAAAGGCTAGATAACACACACACAGTCACAATGCTCTAGGTATGGATAATATTTTAGGTTTTGCCTTGATCTAGTCAAACAATTAATCATGTAAGCCTTTACTTTGTTAAAGACCCATTTCAGGCAAATATGCAAAATTAGATTTCTGGAATAAAAAGCCCTCTGGAAAGAATGGCTCTGTGATTTCCCACTCTTGCCTTCTAAATTTGTGTGGGCCGGCTTAATTGGGGCTAAGTCTTATTAAACCTTGTAGTATTTTTCTAGCCTAACTAGAGGTTGCTATGGGAACGTGCCAGTGGGTAACAGAGGTCTGAAAAACAATTGGAGAAATAAGAAAAATATCTTACAAGCTGGAGACACCAGTCCGACTTCCAAAACCGCCTAATGAGCATCGAGGTTTTTCTCGTATGTTATCATGTAAAAACATATTGTATAAATCATATCTCATATGGTCTGTATAAAAAACATCAGTGCTTTAAATTTAATTTTTAAAATTAATCCCTGGTATAAACATATTACTTTTATTGTGAAATACCATCTAGGGATTCTATTTAAACATCAAGTAACAGTGATAATAAGAAAACTGTATGTCAAGTGAATAATTGCCTGCACACAGGTAGTTTGTCATTTTAAACTGCAAACGTACATTACGAGAGCACTTTTCCATTAGTCTGCTGCAACTTCTCACAACTAAACCCATCACATAATCCAGCAAAATTGAAGCAAAACTAACCCGATAATTTTTTTGCTTTAACAGACGTTGGAGGAATGCAATTTTCTCCTGGAAAACTTTATTGAGTCAGAAGTAAAGAAATATATTGGTTTGTGACTCAGAGGCACAGACTTGCCAAACATCACATTGCACATTGTGGTTGGATCTTGCAGCACATATCGGAACTTTAGGCAAACAACTCCACTGCAGAGCTTTAAAGAAATCTGAGGAGCAATAACAGTACAAGGTTCTGCTTCATGTATTTTTGCACAATGTAACATAGACAAAATGTAACTTTTATTAAGTGTGCATCAAAAGTCCTTTTTTAAATTAGTGAACATTTCATTAGGTATATTGATCTTATGAGGTGCATCCATAGAAATCTCTGATCATTACTGCTTTCACCCATTAGATCCTCTGCTGTTATGAAGGTTAGAAGGCAGCCTAAAGAGGGATTTGTAAATTGTGGAAAACAATGGTAATCAATATTAAAGTATTAGCTATAGTTTATACTCTCTGAAGCCAACAAATCATTAAAAAGTGCCAGAATGTCACAAAACATAGGTTTGCCGTTCAGCAAGGAATGTCCGGCTGGAGAAAACGTTTTAACAATGTAAAAAACAGAAAAAAGACATCAATAACACATAACCACTTTTGTACGTCTCCTTCAGCAATCCCTCTGGGATTATGACCAATACATCTTAATAGACCAGAATGCAATAGCGCCACAAGACATTTTGTTTGAGGATGTGGCAAACAAGCCGCAATATTCTTCCAACATTTAACCCAAAGGATTAGTCAACATAGTCAACTGACTCTATGTTATATTTACACTTTCCCTAGATAATAAATACACTTCTTCTGTTAGTAAAATATGTATATTTAAAGCTCAGTCAAGAAACGATTTACTGAATCTAAGTTGTTTTTTTCTGAAAATACATTTCTTTTTGGAAAAAAGAATTGCTACAAACCATTAAAAAGTAGCACAACAAAATATGAAACAAAGAAAAAATGTATAATGCTTTATAAAAATGTATTTGTGTTACCTTTTTACATTTGGGTATTCAGCGTTGGAACTATATGACTTTGGTTTAGCACTACAAACAAATAGTGGGAAGGTGCATCGTTTCTAAGCTAAAGTATTCTGTCTCTCTGCACTTTCCACATGGCTAAGCTAGCTGTCCGCACATCCAGATTCTGACTGAATACACGTTCAGCCACGTTCTCAGGTGTTCTCTTCATCACCAAACAACTAATTGCACTTATCATTGTCTAAGTGGATCTGACTGAACAACGTGAATGTAGCTCTGTGTGGCTTCACATTGAAACCACTTTGATGCATGCACACATGGTAAGATTACGTGGCAACGATAGATGGCAGCCTTGCCTTCAGTTTACACACACACACAAACCTCATGCTGCGTTTCTTTCATAGAGCTATTATTTTTTCTCTTCATGCCTGAAACATTCACACTTAAAATGACCATTTAAACAGTTGAAGCCTGGACAAAGAGAGAAAATAAAATATTTGAAAAGGAATTAAAGAATTTAACCTCAAGAGAAAAAAAAAGAAGATTCATCCAAAGCTGATTAACAGAAGTTATTATCCATTCCAAACTAACTTAGCACACAACGGCTAAGACAACCTGGAGGCAACAGGCAGGTGATTAATCACACAAGGTTAAATTCCATGAAGAAACTAGAATTAAACATTGACTTGTACTTGAATTGATTTTATTTGTATCAAACATGCGATGTTTGGCATTGGAGGAGAACAGAAAGGTGGTGCAGAAACGAAGAAAATAGGTGTATATTTGAAGAAAACAAAGGAGGTGCAGATGACAGGGAGGAAGAGCAGAAGAGAGGAAGAAGTGCAGAGGAAACAACAGAAGTGCATAAGAAAGGAAAAGAGGAGCAGAAGAGGAGGAAGGTGGTGCAAGAGAACAAAAAAGTGCAGAATAGATGAAAGCAAAACCGGAAATGGGGGAATGAGTGAGAAAGGAAAGGAGGTGCCGAAAAGAGAGAACAAGGTACAGAGAACAGCAGTGCAGAACAAAAAAAGGGAGATAAATAGAATAAGGTCCAAGATAAAGAAAGGATAAAATTGGAGAAAAAGAGGTGATGAGAGATGCAGATGAAGGTGGCAGAAAGAGAAAGAAGGTAAAGAGAAAAGAGGAGGTGCAGAGCAGATGCCAGCTATACAGCAATGCTCCACTAATCTGTGTCTGTCATACTGCACATATGAAACACCAAGTGATGACCGCTGTGATTCACTACTGCTGGCTACAAACCGTATGTGTGTGTGTTTGTGTGTGTGTGTGTGCGCGCGTGTGCACCCCTTGGAACATCAGATTTGCTCTGACATGATTCATGACGACCTGCCTCCAGGGGGGGCACAAGGGACACACGCACTCAAACACTTTAAATGCTTCAAGTCCACAAAATGAGATTAGAATTTGACCACTTATATGACCACACACACACACACACACAGACAGAAGTGATGAGAAAAATGTCTCATCCTTGTTTTCCTCATGTGAATCAAACAGCCACACATGCACAGTTGTGTCTGTGAGTGTGCGCGACACACGCAGATGAAAAGTGTATATTGAGGGAACACAATGCTGTCATCTTCCATCTACATCTACAGCAGTGGACCTCGAGCCACCCAGCCAAGTAGCCACTAATGGAAGCTTGAGTGACAGGTAGGGGCACACAGACTATCCCTGTGACTCACTCGTCCACTGTTTGTGTGTGTGTGTGTGTGTGTGTGTGACCCTTTGTGTAATGGAGTCAGTAGCAGGTAGGGAAAAAATGAGAACACCAGTGGAGGAATAGAGGGAGTCTAACGCACGTTGAAGCAAATGTATACAGATTTTAAAGAAGTAGACTTTTACTGTGGACATCAGTCTGTGTTGGTTCACACTTCTGAGGTGTTTTCTCTCCCGATTTTTCCAATTTCTCACCTCTTTGTTCAGGATGTGCAGAAAAATGAACTGAGATATTCAGCTGATTTTAATAATATTTTATTTCAATTTAATTGTTGTTAAAACCTAAATGTTGCATGAGCCGTGACAGCGAGCCAGCATGCACGATACCAGTGCTATTCCTGACATATGACATATCGTTCAGAGACCTACAAAATCTCCTACTTCAAAGGTGTCAACAAACATGGCTGCCAAATCACCATCTGGCAGTTGCATCTAAAGAAATTCCAATATTAACAATCATTTCAACTAATTTCAAATGACCTACACAGTTTGTTTGTATCTGGTTACACTTTTTTTTTTAATAAAAATGCACAAATTGGTGTGAGCAGATAATTTAAGCTATTTATACTGCTAGCTTTAATGCTAGTGGAGGAAACCATCTTGGAAAAATGCATAAGTATTCAGACCCTTTGTTCAGTATTGAGTAGAAGCACCCTTTTGAGCTCGTACAGCCATGAGTCTTCTTGGGAATGATGCAACACGTTTTTCCCACCTGGATTTGGGGATCCTCTGCCATTCTTCCTTGCTGATCTTCTCCAGTTCCATCAGGTTGGATGGTGAACGTTGGTGGACGGCCATTTTCAGGTCTCTCCAGAGATGCTCAATTGGGTTTAGGTCAGGGCTCTGGCTGGGCCAGTCAAGAATGATCACCGAGTTGTTCCGAAGTCAATCCTTTGTTATTTTAGCTGTGTGCTTAGGAGCATTGTCTTGTTGGAAGGTGAACCTTCGGCCCAGTCTGAGGTCCTGAGCACTCTGGAGGAGGTTTTCTTCCAGGATATCTCTGTACTTGGCCGCATTCATCTTTCCGTCAATTGCAACCTATTGCAACCTACCAATTGCAACTGCAGGGACAGTCGTCCTGTCCCTGCAGTTGAAAAACACCCCCATAGCATTATGCTGCCACCACCATGTTTCACTGGTGGGATTGTATTGGGCAGGTGATGAGCAGTGCCTGGTTTTCTCCACACATACCGCTTAGAAT
>JAVQJD010029877.1:0-20477 GCA_036023655.1 Nannoperca australis | reverse complement strand
CTGACTTAAAACATAACCTGCTTTTGTTGCAACAGACAGCGTGTACACACACACACACACACACACACCCACACACACACACACACACTCACTCTGCCTGCAGTCACTAGATCTATTGGATGTGACAGTTAATGTTATGCTCTGTTAGTCACGTATCACTGGCACTTCCTCTTCTCACACTATCTGTGTTGGAGTGTTTACACACCCTCTTCTGATAGGGACCATATGATGCCCACATTTAAAATGCACACACACACACAAGCGCACGCACATAAACTTACAGTTGACAGTGTTCATATTTAACATACACACAGACACACACATGCCAGACAAACATGATAATTTTCCTGCTGAGCTACTCGGAGATTCTACGCTGATGGGTTTTTCAGAGAGACAGCTGTGGTTGTGGATGAGAGGGCAGAGCTCCGTGATCGCAGAGAGATCGAGAGAGGCAGTCATACAAACAGAGAGAGAGAGAGAGAGAGAAGGAAAACACAGAAAAAATAGGAGTGAGATGGAGTCATATTTTACCAGCAGAACTTTGAATGGTTTAATGTGCTGTATTAAATGATGGACACATGAGTAACAGAGCGTGTAATGATTGAAATCTGCACGAGTGGGATTGACACATTGACAGCCTCTCCATGACTTAAACTAACTGAGGAAATCGTGTGGCCGAGGAGCTCATCTGCTAGTCATTTGGAATTTGATTGACACATGCTAATCAGTTTGGATTGAAGTAATCGCGCTTGTTCAGTTTGAGTCTCACACAGTTCCTCACACTCTGTATGACTGTACTGTAACGCGTGTCTGTGCCTTTCTTTCTCTGTCTGGTCTGTCAGAAGTCGTCTGCATCTCTGCCTCGGGATAGAGTACGTCCACACTAGGCTAGCCAAAATGTAAATATCTTATTCTCATATTCACCTGTGTCTCAGACACACAGGTGGTTTTGTTTCTACTCATACTGCTTATATAGTTTGGGCTGCATGTGAATCCCTGCAGAGATCCATTGCAGACGTGAAAATGACTAAACTGCATTGCGGATATTTAGACACACATTTCTGACACCAGGAAATCTCTGCAGAGTTGATAAACCCAAAATTTTGGTTTGTGTTTGGTCTGTGGTTTGTGTGGCAGTAAAGTTAAAAGACAACTTTCTGTCACCTCTGAACCTCTCCGTGATCACTCATTTGGAAGTATAAGGCTGATGTTATTCCATACTTTTCTTATTGTCAACAAATCCCATGAAAAGACCAAAACCATCATTCTCTCAACAATTTCCAACTTCCCTCCACAGGCTGTTGCACTCAGCCCCAAACACAATAATTCCTACTGAAAACATATATCTTTAAAAACGAGACACAAATAGATAGCTTGATTTCTTCAAAGGCCTCAGTAATTCCCTACAATAAAAACACCAAAAGAAATATGTAAATTAAGGGCAAATAAATCAGGAGTTTGTCTTTATCAGAAACACAGTAGGGGAGAGCTAAACAGAGATTAACCAACTGAGACTAACCAAGATGTGTCTGTGTCTCACGCCTGACCAGATTTTGGCAATGATGCACAGTTTTGTTGTTCAAGACAGGAAAAAAAATATGTTGCCGTTTTCCAGTCGTTAGGGTTTTTCTGTGTGGAAAACTTAAATGACATTTAAAAAATTTGCCGGCTCACTGTGAACAAACTGTCTCACTCTGTTTCCTGCTCTCGCTCGCTTCCTCTCATTACCGCCTCTCACACGGAAGCCTGTAAATCACTTAAGGACCCACCAACACGGGAGCATCAGTGCTCACACTGTTGCTTTGACAACTGAAACAGAACCCATGGGGACATGTGCCACTGCAATGTGAATAAAGCATGATCAGCAGTAAACAGGGCCTGTCCGTTACCGAGAGCCTCCTGGCGGAAAACGCATGTGGAAACATGTGGTACGGACCCTCAGAGGAGTTCACCTTCATGCACACGCAAATCAACTAATATAGGTTGAGTACGAACTACACAATCTGCCTCTGTCTCTGCACTAACACCTGTAAGGAAAAGGATCTGTAAATCAATTCTCCAGATAAATTCGGATTATTTTCTTGGAGAAATATAGTTTTAACATTTACCACTCTGCAACCACTTCAATTACAAGATAATTATTATAGTGTTTTTTGTTGCTGCTGCTTTTGAGGTAAAATATTTATGTCTGGGTCGCTTTGTACCCATTTGCCTTTTTTAAACATAGATAAAAATGTCACAATTAAAATGTCGCTATAACAGTACGAAAGTAGTTTATGACAGTAAACCGTGGCATTAAATGATTGGGGTTAGGGCATCACAATCTCACATTCATTTGTGTTTTTGTGAAATGGTTATGTTCAGCCAAATCCTCACAAAAAGCCATGTTGCACCGGCAGTTTAAATATTCTGTGTAAAATATGGGAGAGACAAATTTTTGCAAACCTTGCCTGCTGGTGGTGCTATGTTGCGCAATCACAATCTAAACTGAAAATAAGGATTAAAGGGCTCAAGGACCAACAAGTAAAATGTTATTACCAACTCTGCCACCAACTATATTTAAAACTCTGATGCAGGTTTTTGGCTGATGCAGAAAGTACCGATGAAAATTACCATTCGCTAACATTTACGTACATTAATAATATATGTTTTAAAAGGTCAGCATTTATCAATGTTTACTGTTGAATTAACAAACACACCTCGCCTCCCAACATTACCTTGAAGCGACCTTTACCATCCCTGAAGTGTAAAGTGAAAACTCAATTTGCATCTTTATTGCTACTCAGAAGGGTGAGTGCAGGGTGTAAACTCAACATGCAGCTGCCCGTCTGGTTCCCTCAAACCTCGAAAGGAGAATATTTCCTGTGTTTCATCAGAGTGGGGATTTCTTTGTTTCCAGTGAGTGGGGCTTTTTCTAATTCCGAACCATGTGATTCTGTGTTTATTACTCTGCCCTCAGTGAAATCGCCCACGTTGTTTTGTGAGGGAGAAGTCAGAAAGGTGCGCCGTTGCATTAACTCTGAGTTCAGAGAAGCTCGGTTATGAGTGACATTTCCAGAACAGAATGCCAGATGACTAAGCAGCGAGGTTAACCATGAATAATGATTTCTTCTTTGATGAAAGTTGCCTCCAGTGAAAAAGAGAAAGCCACAAATGTGGATTTCATTAGCAGTCATTTGACACAGTCAGGGCGAAAAAATAATTTTAGTTTGGCACACAGTAGTGAAATACTCTCTCAACAAACAAACAAATAAAGGGCAATTCTAATAATAATTAATAGAACATTAACCTGTAAAATGGGTTAAACTGAAAACAGATATTACAGCAGGTACACAAAACATATCACATACACTACAGTGAGGAAAGATCCTTGGAAAGCCACTTCCCTTCTGACTACATCACTTAATAATGTAACACTGACTTATGTGAAGTCCTCGTGGTGCAGCCAGAGTGGAATTAATTTCAGAGACTGACTCAGATCAATAAATTCGCATTGTATTATCTACTCAGGTCAAAGAAAACGGTAATAAATTCCAACCCCGGAGCTTTGACAATCAAAGTAATAACTCCTTTCGATGCTGACCTTGATGGCGACCAGTCTGAAAAAGTTCAAGATAATCGGGCCTGGCAAGATTCAAGCAATTTTCAATAATCATAAATATGAAGACTTCATAAAGCCAACGTTAGAGAAAAATGTCAAGAAAGGTTTCGAAAAACATTGTTCTATTCTATTCAATACCGTCTACTATAACAAAGCCATATAAAAGTCAAACTGTGATACAGCAAGGGGTAGTCCTCTTTTCTGCTGCTGAGAATGACTAGCGGCAGACTTAATCAGCAAACATCAGTCCAACCATTTATTGTAAATGCACTTAATTTGAGTAGGTAATAGGAATAACTTCATCCAAAAACACTCTGGGACAAACAACGGTGCTGAATCCTGCTCACGACTTTGTGTTTTTGCGCCTTCCCCATTTATCTCCAACAGATTTGAGAAGTCAAATAAGAATTGGTTTTGGATGTTTTATTACTCACCCTCGTCTGTGTCGTCGGTGACCGGAGCCTTGCTGGACTGTCCGAGCCCCATGGCTGCTCCTCTTACAGATTCTCCTGTTCTGCTCCCTTAGCTCAATTCAGCATGGAACGGCCTCTCCCTCTGAGACGCGCTCATAGCCTGGTCAACACTGGCCCCTCACTCACTCACACACACACACACACTCACACACTTACGCACGCACACACTCACGCACGCGCTTAGTGTCACGTGCTGGACTGCTCAATCCTGACACACACACAAACACACGCAGCAGCTGGCTCGGATTTGCTGACTTGAACAGGTCCCGTCTTCCTCTTAATTCTCCACCTTGACACGACCACACATCATTACACACACACACACACACACACACACTTGGGCTGGGGGAACACTAAAGGCACTGAAGCGCTGACACAGACACACGAGTGCAGACACAAAGGGAGTACCACTACAGTGTTAGTTTCCTGTCTGTCTTCAGTGCTGTTCAGATGGCCGCAGGCAGACGGATGACTCCTGCCAGCCGGGAGGAGGGTGGGTGATGTGTTTGTGGCTGTGACCCTCTGTTGACTGAGAGTCTAACCTGTGAGGGGAGGCAGGAAAACATGACACCACCAGCAGAGTGAGGGAAGGAGGGGACAGAGGGAGGGATGAAGGGAGGGAGGGAGGGAGGAAAAAGTAGAGCAGACATGAGCAGCTCCTAATGATCGGTGAAAAGATCAACGCAGAATTTCCTATTAAGATACTAAAAGAAAAAGAAAACAACATCTTCATCATTTAATAATTATTACATTTTTGTCTTTTAATCAGAAACTCATCCCAGAGGAGCACCGTCTACAGTGCACGTGTGATGAACGGTATGATCGTTTTTTCCCATTAAGAGCACAAAATTGGAGGCTTTAGATTTATAGTTTGCTGGTGCTGTGTACTGTAAATGGAATCACTCAGGATGCCCTCTTCAGGACATGAGATGTCAGGAGTCACTACGTTTTGGTTCACCAGTAGACAAAAAAGAAAAAAAAATCTCAATTTCCACAGGCAATTTGCTGCCTCATGAAACATAACAGCCTAAATATGAACTCACTAAAGACATTTAATCAAATGTAGGCATGTTAGTAAATCATGTTTGCATCTTATTATATCCCTGTAATCCCCTCAGGCTACAGGGACTTGCAGTGTCTGAAAGTTATGTTTATTTTAAGTTTTAGTACCATTAGAATCTCCTATGATGCAACAATATTCATGCCACTGTGTGGTTCGCTATTGGACCCTTTAGACGGAATTTCAGCTTGTCCCATAACGCTGTCTTAATAGAGAATGAGTGACTGGACTGAGTTATGGGAGGCATTTAAATGCAAACTTCAAGTCATCGTCGCAACATTGAATGCGCCAGGGGAAACCCTGTCATGAATGCCATTCCCAGGCTGCGTGATAAAGTCATCGCAGCATTATCTGAATACCCCCTCTTTGGTTAAATGAAATATTCGAAAACTAGTGCGGGAAGCCGCAGTGCTCCCCGCAGAGGGCATTGAGCTCGCCCGGATCCCTTATCTGATCAAAAAGGGAGAAACATGCGCTGAATAGAAAGTACCCCCCCCACACTGCATGCGTGCATCCATGCGGGGCAGCTGTGGGCACCTACCTCTGAGCGCCGCCGGTTAGCTGAGCATGGGACCATTTCCAGTCCCGGTTTGCTGCAGAGATGCGAAGCGACAGGGGCGCAACAGTGCACCTCCAAGCATCACTTGTCCGGTGTTCGGACGATGACGTACCGGGACACCCGCCACCCGAAACGACGGGACCGCGCGGCGAGACGTGACTTGCGGGACGCGCCGACGGAGTGCAATGCGAAACCCCTCGTTTCTGGAGGACAAGAGGACAACGGGAACAGAGATGGGGTTTGTCGGGCGGACACTGCTTGGCGCGTTGCGCTGATGAGCGACTGACCTCCACATCGCCGCCTGTGTGTCATGCGCCAGCCGCCGCCGCCACGGTGCGTCCGGAGACGCACGTTTCGTAGGCTGGCGGTCAGGCTGGTCTGCTGGAGCTGTGGGGCTGAGGTCTCCCTGTCATAAGCACTCACTCAAGCAAAGTTGTAGCATATACTCCCTAATGCATTTCAGAGATGCCAAATAAACTACAGATGTATATCTTTAATGGAATGTTGTATTTTAGAAATATTAAAGAGAGACGGCTGTGTCTGTCACAATTGCAGGTTCACGGGGAAGTCAGTTAAGTTAAGCCAGAGTCACTGCGGTGTTTTTCTTTTGGGTTTTTGCCTAAAATCAAAAGGTGATTGTCATCGTATCAATGGCCCACGATGACCAATCACATTCGTTGCTTATTCCCACAGAACACAGCGTGCCCAGTCCTGACACTGACCTAATGCTGATCTTGTCTGATCGAGCATCACTTTAAAGTTTGCACTGCATCATAATGCTGTATCTATAATACTTTATTTATGTCTGCGGTGAATGATTTTTTTCTCTCTCTCGTTGGAGTCAGAGGTCATGCTCGGCTTTAAAACAGCGCCCCCCACAGCTGATACTGGTTCGCTACCTTGCTGAAAGGCTCTTCAGCAAGGCAGATTGTCGACAGTGCTGGTTCAAACATGGTAGCCCCCCAGGTGAGGGTCAGTCTCTTTATAGACGAGCTGAGCCGGCTGTCTCATAAAAGCCTTTAAAGTTATATGGAAATAGTCATTATACAAGGCGAGTAATGGACACTAATGTCTCTCTGGTGTTCGATTGTGAGTTCACCTTATTGTGCTTTATGACATCCCTTTTCTTTTCCTTTAATATTCTCCCATGTTAAAATGCTCTGCATACCATATAGGTCCAAGGATGTTTTTCTATTCGAGCAGCCTGTGAGCACAGATATATAGTGAGAGTTGCTCAAATATACTTTTTACCATCTCATAAAGGTCTGGATTATATCATTATGACCTCGCTCTTCTATAAAGTTATTAAAATAGCATGTCACAACTTAACTAATCTGGAAGAGCTGAAAAATAAACATGGGTGGGAAAAGGGAATGATTTGACTCATTTGACTATTGTTGAGGACTTTTACCTACTAACTGTAAAACACATCCGTCCATTATAAGGACACATGTGTCCCCTGTTAGTTCAGCATGCAGGCCAAGGTTGAGAGGAGAGCGGCTGCGTGGTGGGACTGTGGGACCAGAGATATGCTTACTGCGCACACTGCACACTTTCTTCCTCTTTATGCCTCTGCGTAATGCCAAGACACGCTCAATGTGGACCATCCATCTTCACGCGGAGGGAGGAGACAGACCTCCAACTCTCAACACACAACGGTGCGTTGAGAGTTGGAGGTCTGTGAGAGGCGACGAGCATCACTCAAAAGCATCACCAATGTCCTGGCGGGCGTCCGGCAGCATTAAGAAGCACGCTGCTCTTTTAGATGAGATGAGCGATGGCAGTGTCACGTCACACCTGGACAGAGATGGAGTAACATGCAGGAGGTCTCAGCATGTGCCAGTGTTGTCCTAGCTATGTGAGTGATGATGGTGATGATATATATATATATTTGCCAGTAAAGAGATTCAGTCATAGATAACTCTTTTGTTTTTATCAGATTCCGATTTGAATAAAGGAATGAATAGTATTTGCAGAACTTAACATGATTCTTAAGAAAGACTAAGAATGCTCAGGAAGATTTTAAAGAGTTTAAATCTGTGACAATAGCCCCATCTAGTGGATATAAAAGACATAACGTGATGTGACAGTGGCCAGTATTCATACAACAAATATGCAAGTGCAAAATATGAAAATGTCAACAGGCATGTTTCATGCTTGAGGTTTATTTCATTTTATTTTACTGCAGGAACTTAAGCAGTTTTACTCCTGAAATTATTTTACACACATACAGAATACTCAACTGTATCCAGCTTCTTGGTAAAATGAAGATAAGCAGAACAAATGTAATGTTTCAGGATGAACATTTGAAATATAATACTCTGGTAGCCTGTGGCTAGTGCCCACATGTGTTTTGCTTTTGTACATTTTTCACTTCTGCAGAGGTTGAGGAAATGACAATACACAGTAGCATCGGACGTGCACCAATACAATAAAAGTCCAAATACCTTCTACGGCATAAATGTCAAACATTTGAATTATCTGGTCCCCTGTTTGGCCTCAGGACTGTCTGGTCAATTCCACTGCAAAGATGTTCTATATTGAGTTGGGATCTTGAGACTGCAGCTGTAAACTGAAGTCATGTTTTGTAAATCACGGTGCAGAATGTTCATATGCTATCAGACAATTCTCAATTGATACTGAATAATATTTATTCAACAAACAAATTATGATGTATTATTACAAGTTAAGATAAGCCTTTATTGATGCAGAGAAGCTAACCAGCAGTATATAGAGAAATTAAAATGACCCCACACTACCTTTACCAGCTGCATTATTAAAGTGACATTAATAATAATAATAATAATAATAATGATGAATTGTCAAAACTTAAAATCATCATATACATTATTTTGAGTCAATCTTGCATAATGAGTACTTTTTTGTTTACTTTAAGAATTAACTTTTTTTGATGCTAATACTTTTTTACTTTTACTTAAATTAAAGGAATACAGTGCTGAATATTCATCCATTCCCGAGCTGCCCAAAGGCAAATTACTCATTTATGTCCTTTCAGTATTAAAACCTTTGGATGAAAACCACAGCCCACTGTCGTCTTGACCCTGCTTTGATTTGTCCGTAAAGATCAGGGCTGGCTTATCTGACAGAATGGGTAGTTGCCTGTCATTCCTCTGCCGTTGCATAATTATTCTGCAGTAAACGGGGGGGGGGTTAAAATCTGTCTGCATGCATACGTGGCTACATGTGTGCACTGGTGACACAAACAAACAAAGGCTCTGGTAGTGCAGTAGGTGTCAGCAAGCCATGGCGATTTTTATCCACTTGTTGCTTGTTTGGTCTTTGGTGCCGCTGGTAATGAGCTACCCTTTCTACCCACCGACATGCTACACCAAGGTGCTATACATGGCACGAGAGCTCACCCAGTGGGCTGCAGATTTAAAGAGGGACCCTGAAACTGTAAGTCTGCTGTTCTGTTGCCACTTTCATCGACTTCTGATCTGTACTTATTAGATTTAACTTTATTCTTGAACTGTCTTGTGTGCTATTATCTGTATTACAGTTCTTTGGTCTTTTGTTTTTTATATATTGGAGATAATAGTTATTTTATTGGTTCATTCAGATGTGAACAAACTTTAGCTGGGTCTAATTTAGTAATGTGAGAATGGCTATATGGATATAAAAACTACCTTAGTTTATCCTGTCATTGCTGAATTTTGAAAGGTAATGGTTCCTGTTGTTTGTCTGTTTTTCATCCAGAGTTTCTGCATGGCACACATGCCAGATCTTTACATTGATGTCCATGTAAGTATGACTTCAAATTCTCCATTAATGTAACAAAAACCTATTTATTGTGACTCAAAATGTAATTATATTGGAATATTTGAAAGGCAGCCAACGTAAAATGTTAAGATAATGTTCATACTGTACTTAAACCATTCATTTAAAGAATTAACATAACAAGAAAATGTGTTTTCTCATCGGTACTTTTAGTCTTTGTTTGTCTTTCACACTTGCTTTGAGTTATCTGGCTGCCCCAAACTTTTCTACACTAAAATCTGTGGTATTTTGAATGAAAACACCTCCGTAAATCACGCACGGGGGACAGTAATTGCTACTCATGCCGTCAGAACGCCTGTGTGATGTACAAAATGAGGACCTACATCGACCTGGTGGAAGGCCTGCGACAGCGCCGCTGCACTTACACCAGAGAAGTGAGGAAGCTGGGTGTCACTCTGAGGCAGCTCTTCATCATCATGTCAGAGAAATGTCACGGGGTAAGACAAGACACACGGCCTGAATAAGTTCAACACAGTGAGATAAATAGTACAAATACTGGTATCTGTTTGTGCCATAAAGGCAATTAAGTAGAATTAAATCTGGTGGGATACAAAGTGAAGAGCAGTGAAACATCTCGCAGAAAGTACAGGGATTTATCTTTTCTCGCTGGGACTGTACCTTTGTTGCAGTGATGGCAGAGTCTCATATGCATTGTCTGCAGTGTCTGGAAATAAATCTGTTAAAGATTTATTTATATAAAAAAAAATACTACATGTACCTTAAACCCGTTTGCAAAGACTTGCAAGACTTTGTACTTTGTATCTGTACTTTAAATGGACTGCAAAATGTGAGTGACACTCTCTTATGTGAATAGAGAAGGTAGAAAGTGGAAGTACTAGTAGCAGCAGTGTTAGTAGTTGTACTGTTTTGGTCCAATTAAGGGGGACACTACAGTAGCACTATGTAGAAATGTCACAAACAGCTAGTACTATGAAAAGTTACTCAAATATGAACATGTACTGATATTAGACTGTTGTCTTTTCAGTCCTAGTGGCCCTTTTCAGAAAGAACTCGTATCTAGGTTCAATGCATAGCACAGAGCTGAACACCCATCTGCTGCACTGTATATCCACAGAGTCAGAGTCTGAGTCACTGCAGCCCCAACATCAAGCAGAAAAGGGAAAACAGACAAACACTGATGAGATGCTTTCAAACGCACTGCCGGTTAATGGGTCATTCGGTCCTTTTACAGGATTAAACAGGGTTTATGTTGCGGATTAGGAAAAACGTTCAGTGCTCTGTGGATGTTTGATCCAGCGCTCCTGATCTGTGAAGTCAGGCACATCTGGGTCTGCGGCTGACATAACCTGTCTGCGCAGACCAGGCCGCGATATCTCGGCAAAGGGTTAGTGTCGATTAACTTTCATGACGGGCTTTTTAGTACGCTTCAATAACAGAAAAGGGTTGAGCTCTAATTATGGTCAATTTTAGAATGAAAATACAATGAATGAATGGAATGTGAGTACACACACACACACGGCATGTGACGTGAGTGAGTTTCTGCTGAGGACTTCTATTTGGATCTGCATTTTCAATCCAGATAATGATGCATTTAATCTGAAGGCACATGAAATTGAGCGTTTTACAACACAGGAAATATAAATCCTGAATGAGGGTTTTCTTCAATCACACACGTCTCCTTCACCTTTCGTTTTTACAGGACTTGGTGTTCACCATCTTTGACTGTCCTGCGCTGGAGCGCTGACACACCGAATCCTGAAAAGACAATATTATATATATATATATATATATATATATATATATATGGGAGTTCTTTCTTTCTTTCACGTATATTCTTCAAGCGTCTACAATGATTGAAACACACAAGACTGATATATATAAATTTGGTAACTATGGTTGTGTTACTTAAACATGTACTTTAATCATCTGTTAATCATCTGACTGGAAACATTTCATATAATAAACTTTATTAAAATGCCTTTTGTTATTCTCATTTAACACGATAATGATCAGTGTACTTCGAGATCTTTGCCCCTCACCATCCTCCTGGTCAAAATATGTTGGGCACAAATAGTGTGCTATAAAACACAACAATATAATGTATAGCATCCAAACATTATAAGACACAATACACACAATATCTACCTTCTTCATTCTACTAGAATATTGTATGTATTTGTTCTAATTACTCCACCAATAATATATGATGCAGTGATTTAAGGTTAGTTAGTTAGTGAGTTCACACCCCTGGTTCAAGCTAAATATGAAATACCAATATAATATACCAAGTGAATCCAGGTTAAATATATTGTGTCACATATTGAAGGGTTGTTAAAACAGCAGACATTTTGACTTGTCATAGTAGGAAAAAGCACGTGATTCATAACATTAACCATGGCTCTGTACAATTTGAGCGTCCCAGTAAATCAGCGTGACGGTGATCCAGCATGCACAATACCAGGACCCGGAAACTGAAGCAGCGAAATGGAATTCAGCGGTGATTTTGTTATTCACACCTTCGCTTTTCCTGCTGTGACATGTCAAAAGGTCTATTGTTAGACCAGCATTTTTTATTGTGTGAAAGCATTGCAATTAGCCGACAGGCAACAGGCACCTGGGGGATTTTTAGAGGAAGAGAACGTGCATCAAGTTAACACGCTGTTGTAATAATATGAACTGTACAAAGTGCACACACACACACATACATTGTAATGTGTATTACACTCTGTGGGCTTGTATGGACTCGCATGAGCTTGTCTCTTTACTTTAGGTTGTTTGGGGATTTTCTGGAGTTGTGATGAAATCTCTCCTTCACAACACAACAAGAACGCAACGTGATTTTAGAGAACGCTTTTAAAAAAAATGGTTGATTTTGTCCGAACAACTAAGATGTATGTCTGAAATGGTGTGATAAACTCACCTCCCATTAAAGTGAAAAAAGATCCTGTTTTCCAACCCGGTTAAACAGCTCAGTGCCGGACTGATGAGCAAGCGAAGCATGACATCACCTCACTGCCACCAATCTTCACGTCTGTAATTGGTCATTTAGCAGTTAATTGTCTGGCTAATCTTTCTATAGAATTCAGAGGATAAATGACGAGATGAGCTTCAATGAGCGTCATTCTGAAGTGTCAAAGACAAAAGGGAAATAATAACACACCCCACAATCATATAGTTACATTTAGTTCTCTCTGCTAGTTAATCCTGTATTTAAATAGGAAGAAGTGCTTGTAGTATTAGACTTACAAACAAAATCCGAACACACAATGAACTGTCAGTATGCTGTTGTCATATAGGGTTGCATATAATTATTTTCATAATTGATGAATGTGCAATTTAATGGATGGTTTGATCAGTTGCTTATTCTATGAAATAGTGGAAAACGTCAGACTATTTTCCCAAGTGATGTCTTCAAATTGATTGTTTTGTCCAATAAACAGTCTAAAACCCAAACATATTACATTTAAAATGATATAAAACATGAAATCCACAAATCATCACATCTGAGAAGTTGGAAACAGAGATTGTTTGGTATTTTTGCTTGATAACTAAATACTCTGTTCATAAATGTATTAAATGTATGTCAATTCATTCTCTATAGATCTATAATTAATCACTTCTGCACTATACAGTATGTTCATCATCTGCTTGGTCTCATTCATGTCGTTCAACTGGTGCAAGATAACTGATCAGAATTGCCAGTAGAGGGCGATACAGTACTGCCTGTAGGAGAAGAGCAAGTTAGTTGAGCCAGCATTTTAAATTTAAAGAGAATTAATAGTAAGAACAGTTCAGATACACTGTGATATTAAAACTACTGATCCATGCATGTAAGACTTTTTTTTTTGGGAAACTAAACTTTAATGAGCTGTCACTCCAAGCATCATTTAGTTTGTTCTTTAATACAAAGCAAACCTGTAACAAATAGCATTAAACTTTAAAGTGGTGCAGTTGGGTGTAAAATAACAGTAAATTAGAGTCACAGTGAATTCATAACTGCATGTCACAGAGCTCCAACAGCAATGTAGACGTTTTGTCAATGGCACATCTGTTTGACTTGTGGGAGAAACAGTTAGAGGACACGCCCAGCACCAACCCGGACATGAAGTCCTCTTTACCTCATCGGCGCAAAAGTGACGACGACTTTGTTCTTTCAAAGAAACTACATTTCCATGACGGCAGTGGGAGGGTCGTTGAGTAATACGATGGGGCGTTTTCGCGCAGTTAGACGCTACAAGTTGCCCCGGCAGGCGGGCGGGCAGGAGGTTACTTTATCGCGTTTCCAGCGGCAGGTGGTCACCGCGCGTCCGGCTCTCACCGCAGTTTGTGAATGGGATTATGACCGCAGAGACTTCAGAGCCCTCGGGTTGACATGGACGGAATAGAATCAATTATTTGAAGTAGCTCCGATCTCTTTTTCTTTATCTTTTCGCTTGGACGCGGAAAGTGACGTTTGGTAAATTGGTAGATACGTTTTTTTTTTGTGTTTGTGGGTTTTTCTTTTTTTGACGGGCTGCGCGTTTTTGCGTGCATGCTCTATTTGTAGAGCCCCTTGATAGCCTACTTATTTTGTATTTATATATATATATTTTTGTGAATTTTGTTAGACTGTAAATAATGGCATTCTCTAGATTCAGCAGAATGCTCCGTCTGCCTACTCTTGAAATAAAAAAGAAAGTCAAGCAGTACGAGCACGTCCATCGGGACATTAATCCAAACGACATATGGGAAATTATTGGCGAGCTGGGCGACGGCGCGTTTGGAAAGGTCTACAAGGTAAGTGTGATCTCAAAGACACGAGGCACCTGCACCCTGGCCACAGTCGCCACACTCGTGTAGTGACAAACCAGTTTATAGTTCTCAATCCACTCAAACTTGACTGAGAAGTTGCCCACCTGTCCAGCAACACATTTAGAAAAGCTGCATGTCATCCTATGGAGATTATTAGTTTGTCTGTGCTACTCCATGATAAAATAAGTTAGAATCTATAGCTCATGCATTGATTTCGTTTTGAAGTGATAGTGTTTATTGTGATGTATCACTCTTTCTAAGAATTTAGCCTATAATAGAGGTGTGAACTGTGTTTGATCACCTGTGGATGCTTCACCATCCCAACATTACTTGTTCAATTATGACTAACACCTCAACTATGTCGTTGGTCCAGAGTTTCACAGTAAAACAAACTTGTGTAGTCCCCAAACTGTGGCTTTCATGAGCTTGTCTCTTGACAGTTTTAAATCTTAGTTTTACTGAAGTGCTCGTAAAAGAGGATTCATCACTTCTCTTGTGATTTATCTTTTTTTTTTTTTGCAACCATCTGCAGTACAGAAGGTTTAGAAAAATCATCAACCTCCCACCCGACTCCCTCACTGCTGGAAACACAGCGTGAAGCAGCCACAGTGACAGTGGAAGCACTCTTCACTGGCTCTGTCCGTTCCTCTCAAACCTCAGCAGCAGCAGCAGCAGCACTATGTTTGGTTCAGAGGAGTTATTTAATCTGGACCTGCTCGCTGGTCAGTCCCCTCTGCGGAGCATGGCACAGGCACTCTGTGTCTGCACTGCCGAGTGGAGCACAGTGAAAGTCTTTGACACGTCGGGGGGCCTCAGTGGAAGAAGTGATGTCTTACCAGAGGTCTATACCAAACAGAAAATGTCGTCTTTTTATTTTAGAGGACTCCACCTTATTTAGGTATTTTGTTTTTACTGGACAGTATACATACACTGGGGAATGGATTTTTAAAAGTTCATAATTTCAGCCTCCCTTTTACCCCAAAGCTTACCTTCACGTTTAGCATCAGCGTCTCAGTGGAATGGTGACTTGTTTGCAAGGAAATGAAAAGAAAGTCTTGCTTTTGTAGCCAGAGGTCGGAAATTAAACATTACATTAGTTGTCCTATGATGTATCTGTTCAGCAGGGCGAACATGTGAGGCGTCCTGTGGATAGTCTTTTGGCAACGGAGATAAAAACAACAAAGAGACACGAGTGAAGCAACCAGTATACCATGAATGTAAGCGATGCTTTCAGTTTGGTTCTAAGAAGCTGAGGGACTGACTGAACACGAGGTCATTATAGTTTTAAGACGCCTTTTTAGAAGTTTGTTACGCTGGAATTATATGAATGTTACAGTGTGGAGACATACACAATAATTGGCACGCTTCCTGTAATGTTGGGTGTCCCTCGTTATGTTTGCCCTTTCTTATACAAATGTCGAGCCTCGTATTTGGCTTCTGCTTCCCCTCCTTGAGTGGGTTGGAGGAAGACGGCTTCACACCTGCGTCTGTCAGATGTGTCGGATCGGAGGGGAGGGAGGCGGCGTGGGAGCAGATGACTGCCAAGAGAGGAAGTCGTGGGACTTCACCAGGGGACAAGTTCCTCTCACAGCTCCCGAACATCAGAATAATCAGCTCGTCTGTGGGAGGGAAAGGCCTCGAGTGGTGAATCGCACATGTTTTCCGTTGTTAGTCTTTGATGGAGCAGGCGTGAGGGGAGGGGACTACATCTCTGCCATGAGTTAAATCAGAATAGGAGTTAATAAAAAGCTGGTATTGGATGTCTGACATGCCAGCAGAAAAACAATACTGATTGTCCCATCCCATAAATATCAATTCCTGCCGTATGCACATTGCAAGGACCCCTTCTCAGGCAGCTCCTTTTGTTTCCAACACCTGCCTTTGAGATTGAGCACAGACCTCTTTACGTGTACATTGTTGGTTGAGAGTACAGAGTGCTCCTGTCATACTGACTCTCTAAAGGTTAATGTCACCATTGGGAGAAATAACAACTCACTTTGTTGCTCAAGGGGAGTGTTAAGGACAAATCAAGCTGTGTGTATTTATATCGCAGGAACACTGTGAAAGGAGGATCTCATAAAATGGTATATAATCCCTCACTTGTCAAATGCGCTTGGCTGTATTTCCAGAATCTTGCCCTGTAGCTGTGACTGTTCTTTTCTATTGCTGGTTCGTGGCAACAGAGCCACACAGAGGGAAACGTGTGCGCATAAACAAGCTGTTGTTGACATTCTCAGGTTTTCTGTGTCACAAGGTTACATGTATCCCTGTCCAACATCAGTGTGGAGATGTTTAACAGAAAGACACCAAGGAGGTGTTTTTAACAATGTATTGTTTGCCTTTTTTGGCACATGCTGACATTCTAGGAGAAATGTAGCTTCCCACTTGCACTCTTGTCAAGGGCCAAGAAACGTTCTAACAACTTTTTAGCTTTACTAGAGCACTACTGGAGTTTGGCTTCAAGTGAACATGAAAGGGACTGACAGCATGATCAGTGTTTTTTGAAGTGCAATTGGCGCTACTAATAGATTTAAATTTGCCATGTTTTACACCTTTTTTGGTGCATCTTGTAAGTCCTTGACCACTGCTCCAATTTCTGTGGTAACATAATACTGTGATGACACTTAAAAATCCCCCTAAGTCATTTCTGTCTCCCTGCAGGTTCTGTCATTCTCACTATAACCACTTAAGTTTCTCTCACATTTATAATTACGACTGGAGAATATCTCACTTCCTTTCCACCCAGCAACTCAAAGGATGTTTTATTTGTTTTGTACGCACCTGTCCATGCATGCTTGCACTTGGAGGAAAAAGTGTGTGAAGGTGTGTGTGGCTGCAAGTGAAGCGTGAAACAGAGGAGTTGTATGGTTCCCCTCACTAATTAATGGGCCACGTGCCGCTGAGCACATTGCCCTGCTGCCGCTAGTGAAATGTTTCCATAGACATGCTGTAAGGTTAGGCTCCCATCCCATAATGATGGGGGTGAAAACCGCAGTGCATCTCATCACTTGTTGGTCTGTAATGTAAAAGACAGTGAGCTGAACCTGGGCTTAAACTGCGGTCGTTTACCACTACCATTGATCAAGATGTGTTTAAATACAATTTCAATTGATTCAGATACATCAGGAAAAAAAGATCTGGCTTTTGTACACTGTGCCAAAAATGTGAAAGCACAGAAAAGAGAATTAAGTTAGCAAGTGAAAAGACACAAACAGGATAGTAAAAGGAGAAGACAGCAGGTTAGTTAGCCAAGACACTGTGTAGCAAGGGGTTTAGGGCGTAGTGCGTTTCTCTTTTAATAGCATTATTCTTTGTCACTGTTAAGGACTGTTGGGTATAATAAGGTTTGGTCTGATTGTTCTCCAGCCAAGGCCCAAACTGAATTTGTCCCTGGGTCAATTTTGGAAAGGATTTCATCCATAGGATCTATTGTGGAACCAGCATTTGTTTTTAGGAAGTTAATTTATGTATGTGCGTATAGGTAATTTTCCGAACAGGACCGGTTTATTGGGCCTCTGAAGGCATTTACTTCCAGGCAAGAAAAGTGTGCTGGTCTGACTTGCACTGACAGAGAAGCACACTGGGTGTGATCAGGGGTCAGTTACAACTTCCTCTTTGCAAAGGAAATCCACAAGGTGCTATAGGTGCCTTCGTTTGGAATATGGCAGTGCCACAATGACGTACGTCTAAGTGTCTTTAGTGAGATCATCGTCAGAGCTCCTGAAACTCTGGGTCTAATCTCAGGGACCAGCTGGGCCCAGTGACTGATAAGAGCAAAGCTGGAGGGGCGTGGGCTCAGAGTGCTGGAGTCCACTTCATCCAAGTGATGACAACTGGCACTTACAGAACGCAACTTCTGTGTTCCTACATCCAATGCGCTGCTGGTAGTTATGGGCCTCTGACAAGCTGGAGGTCCGGGACGTTCATGAGGATTTATGATCCAGATTTCTAGTCTCGTAGAGCCATTGTCTATTCTCAGAAAACCTTAGAATGAATGCAAGAAGCATACAGCACACTTACAGTAGCCATATACCTCTACTTGCTCTCAGAGACTTGGGTACATGAAGTGTTTATTCGTCTTGACATTTTCGTTTCACTTTTCTTTCTTGCATTTCCTGTTGCTTCGGATTAAACGCTGAAGCACAACAGTGCCATTCGCTCGAGGCTGTTTCAGATCAGATAGATAGAGTTTCACAGAATGATCTGGCATCTTGCAATACCTGTCAGAGCTTGGTTTTAGCAGCACGCTCTAACCACAAATGTATAAGCCCTTCCAATCTGTTGTCACTTGTATGTTCTGTAAGCTGTAGCCAGGAAGTGTATGTCATCTGTCATGAGATTCATGCTTTTGAAATAATGTATAAGGCCTTGCATGAGTATGACTGATTCAAGGAAGCGTGGGTTCTTTTCTTTCAAGGCCCTCTGTGGCATATCATGATTTCCTGCCTCACTGACCTGCTTGTACTTGTGACTTTGCTCACTTGAAGGTTTTGAATGTGGTACATTTTGCAATGTTAATCAAAACTTTCACATCCTGAAAAGACACGTTGCTCCATCTTGGGGGGTAATTTGAACTTTGCTCTGTTACGTGCTTCACGCCCAGTTGCCTTCTGTGAGTACAAAAATGTATGCTTTCATGCTGTCATCGGGTTACATTTTACATTACATTACATTTAGGCATTTAGCAGACGCTTTTATCCAAAGCGACTTCCAAATAAGAGCTTTACATAAAGTGCATAGAATCATGTATGAGTGCTGGTGATGAATCACAAGTGGTAAGTACATTGCTGCCTGTGGCAAAATCGAAAAGAGCATTAAATCTGGAAACAGATTACGTCCGTTCATTATCAATCACAGTACGATCAAGCTAGACAACAATTCTCATATAATATATCACACGATATGCTGTACTTTATGGAGCCAATGTGTCACATTTGTTGTATTCCCGGAACAAATGAGTCTTTAGTCTTTTCTTGGGTTGTGTAAGAGAGGAAGAATCTTGCTCCTGAGTTGATGGAAGAAAAATATGCAAAACCTCAGTCTGAGTGCCTTCTTCTTTCAGAGCAGGAACAACTGGATCTTCACTCTTTGCAGGTGCATTCAGTAGGTGTTAAGACTAGTAGTCAGTAGTTTAAGAAAATCCACAGATGCACTACAATACAATTTGTAATGGAACTGGCTCTTTAACTAATTGCTAGCATACATGTAGCTGGTTAACATGCTTTGCTCATGCACCTTGTTCATCTGAATGAGAGATCATCACTTTTACAGGCGTCCGCTGTTTGAGGTGAAGTTTTATTAGCTGCTGTATGTACATGATGCAGTAGCTGAGAACCACATTCCTGTTCACAGACACATGGAAAGAGCCTTCAGAGGAGGGGCGATTTACATGATGTTTATGATGGGGCAAAAGTCTAACATACACACATTCCCCTGAAGGCAGTTTGTGTGTGTGTGTGTTTGGCAGAGACTATTACACATAATACGAGTCGAAAATACACGTCAGCATGTGGCATTTTCATTCGACCTGGAGGTGCCTGACCCCAGGGAAAGTTCTGTGTTGTTGGTTACAGGAGGCCAACTGGTTCATTGACACCATGATTAATTATTCCTCATTCGTTTCAGCCTGCAGTCCAAATAGACAAAGACATTAAATCCTTAATTGCGTTATAAAAGTCAAAACGTTTACCAATATGAGCTGCTGATAAGTGTTTTTTAATTTTTTTTATAATACTGATTATTTTTAGGCCGGGTGTCTTAAGTTGCTGTGGGCTTCTTTTCCATTTTGCGTGTGATCCGATGCTATACACACCCACAGTATTGGTTGATACCTGAGTCAACACAGAGACAGTATTAAACGTTATTGTTCAGAGAATGATATATGAGGAAATTTGGTTTAAATTCTGTTTTGTTGTTGAACTTTTAGCAAATAAAAAACAAATGTGAAATGTGATTATTCCTCGCTTGATTCATTTTAAAAAGATTGTGTTTGTCTGAGTACTGAATGACACACACACATACAAGGCTGGGAGCGTGTGCTTTTGTGTGTGTGTGTGTGTTTAGTTAGTCTACCAGTACACACAGTACAGTATGTTTGTATGCCAACACATGGGTCCGTACCATCTGCTTTTATAGCTTTGCCCTTTTCTCTCACGCCGCCTGGGGGGGGGGGGGGGGGGGGGGGGGGGGGGGGGGGGGGGGGGGGGGGGGGGGGGGGGGGGGGGGGGGGGGGGG
>JAVQJD010029873.1:0-42724 GCA_036023655.1 Nannoperca australis | reverse complement strand
CAGTGCTTTTCCTTCAAAAATAAGGACATTTCAATGTGACCCCAAACTTTTGAACGGTAGTGTATATATACATATATATATATATATATGTATATATATATCCTACATAAATAGAAATGTATTTATATATATATATATATATATCCTACATAAATAGAAATGTATTTTTATATATATATATATACCCTACATAAATAGAAACAGTGACAACATACAATGTCTGTATAAAAGTCAAGTGTTTGTGTAAACAATGTCTTGTCTTGTATCTTGCTAATTTAGCAGCTTCGAATGTGTGTTATACATTAAAACACTGGAGATAATATTATGAGTGTGCCATTTTTATGCATCTCTGGTTGTTTTTCTTCATTTCACAGGCGTATCGTCGCAGACTGGAAATAACACACACACCTGGTTTCTTTTGTATCCATCCTAACAGATTTTTTTAAAGAAGGCAAATGTCTTATTTGTGGACTTTTGATTGTGGAAGCACTACATACATCCATGCAGCTTAACATTAATATTAGCTTCTCACTCGTGTTTAATGTTGGAACAGGTCGATTGGCCTTTGTGATAAACGTAAACAAGATCCTTTTGTGTGCTCGTTACATAGGCCCATATGTAAAGGAAAACTACAGGTTGTAATGTTACAACTGTTTGCATGCTTCCTTTCTTCCTTTGTTTAATGTAGGCTCTCATTACCACGTGGTGGTAACAGATTGTTTGAACTGGAGAGAAAAGCCATTCGAAGCTAATTAAGCAGCCATTCCGGGCTCTATTCACAGGCAGAGGACCGAGGAGCACAGGCATTTGTCAGCGCTTGACCCCGCGTGGTATTGATTGACAATGCTGCTCCGTGAATGACAGGCTCGACGCGGCTGGGCCAATGGGAAGCCGGCGAGTAAGTGCATCGCGCTGCCATTGGACGAGAGGCCTTAAAGACGCAGAGGAGTCCCACGTGGGGCTGAGTTGAACCTTCAAAACAAGGCGTAGAGGCTGCGCTCAGACATGGCTGATGTTCATATCAGACAAAGGCAATCATCTCTTCTCTCCCCGCAGTGCAACTATTACACAAATGCTGATAGGTGGGCGCGCGGGTGTGTTGTGCAAGAATCACGAGAAGACGAGAGGCTAAAAATGTATGTGGAGTCGGCCCCTGTAGCTTCAATTTGGTGGATATCGTCGATCGATTGGTCATTATTGTGTCCTTCGCGGTGTACGTGTGTTGGGGGCGGATGGGGGGGGGGGAGTTTAACCCGCACATGTCTGATTTTGACCGTTACTTTGGATATTTCACAGTAACATCGATTCCCATTTTACAACCACGTTTTACAAACGAGCTCACATCTCGGCCCCTTTTCCTTGTATGGGGATAAAAATTAAAGAATGCTTGTTGCACTGCACACACCTCTCTCCCTCCCCGTCCCGCCGGTGGTGGTCTCACCCAGAAATTCAACAACTTTATTTGGGCGGCAAAAAAAAAAAAATGTTATAAAAGTTAACACCCTAATGAAGCGCGGATGTAGAATTTGTGTCCTCTCTGTCAGTTTTGGATACCATCGTCGGTACATCAATGCCTGCTGTTGTTGTTGTTGTACACGGTGGGACGGACGGATGATGCCTTGTGGATCCGCGGGATGATGTCATGTATCGTTGAACCCCACGTGGGGGCCGTCGCTCTCCGATAGGCAGATGTGACCGTATTCCTTCCGAGTAATCCGATTGGACAGATAGGCGCTTTCACGGCAGTTCAGCCCTGCTGCCTGTGTGTGGCAACCGGGGTAAACTGGACAACTGGGGGAAATGCGAGATTGTGGAGAGTACCATGTTACGCTTTTAAAGAATCTCCAGCCTCTTCGAGTCGGAAGACAGATTTTGGAAGCAGTATTTATTTATTTTTTCTTTTTGGGATTAACTAGTCACAAAAGGCGCACATTCCTCGGAGGTTCGCGGCTGAGAATAAAGTAGTTTAATCGAGCCCGACCGCACCAAATTTTCTCCCAACTGCTCCCCCAGTCTGGCTGGGTGCGCTCCGGAGAGAGAGGATGCTTGTCGAGATCTGCGTCCACCACGCTTACATTAAGGAGGGATTAAACGCATGAATTATAGCCCGCTCTGTTTTTTCTTCAGGAACAAAAAGTCGGACGGACGGTTAGGACGCACGCACGGGTATGTATTTACCGGATCTGTTGATTTCCTTCTTAGTTTTTTTTTTTTTTGTTGAGGGGCGTACGCTCGAACAGCGCACCGTTTCCATCGCTTTCCGCGGAGTCAAACAGTAGATGGAAGCCGGCCGCTGTCGGCTGTGGCCTGCCCGTAGACGTCCTACAGCGGGGCTTTCGACGGTTGACGAGCATCAGTCAGGATCAGAGCCGCGAACGAGCGAAATTTTATGCGAGAATTTAAACGTTACGTCGAGGGGGGGTCTTTATGTGATCCACGTTGTTTGCATCAGTTTAAATTGTAAAATGAGATTTTTACTTTTTTTGTATATCGCTGACCACTGACCGCATAAGGTCACCATGAAGACAGGAGCGGAGGACTAGGCTACTGTCGCTTTTTGGCTCCAACTGTCCGCAATTACTGGAACTAGTTTTGGTCTCCTGACTACTTATTTAGCAAACAACGTGAAGTGTATTGTGTTGTTATTTTTTTTTTTGCCTCCCCCTCTTCCCAGTCTATAGATTAAACCGCGTCATTTTTCAACACAGGATTTTCTCGACCTCCCGTGCCCCCCCCCCCCACACACCCGCCCCCACCCCTGTCTGCTGAGACCGGTGTGACTGTGAGCACCTTTCAACCATTTTGCCAAAGGACCTGCACACTGGAGAGATAAACAAAGAGTACATTTCAAGATGTATCCACAAGGCCGACATCCGGTAAGAAGCGCTTCCTCTGTACTTACTCAAGCTTACACGTTTATCTGACAACACTGATGTTGACATGGTTCCTGACTGTGCCGAGTCCCTCTTAAATCTGCCCTACAAAGCATTTTCCACCCTCAATGCAGCTCATCACATGCCTGTACGGTTATATTGCAATTGCATTTATGCCACACCAGAATATATGCACTTAGTGGTAAATGGATGGAGATGGTTTGCATGCTTGGAGATATTTACTCAGCCGTACTCTAACATACGACTCTGCTGAATATGAGGACAGGTGGTGGTTTTAATCCATTTTTTTGAAATTAGATTTCATTTTCAGTGTAAAAGCCTTTTCATGCAGTGTTATTAGCTTCTGGAGGTGTGAAGAAGAGCCACCTCTTTGGTATGGTAATGCCTTACTGCCGAGGAGATATTATCTTGAAAGTAGTCTAATTTGAGAACTACTCTGCAAACGTGACACACAATGCAGAAACCGATGAATAAAACTTTCTACTGTGACTGGACTGATGTGATTTTTACAACCTTCTTTCAGGCTCCACATCAGCCCGGCCAGCCTGGCTTCAAATTCACCGTAGCAGAGTCCTGTGACAGGATTAAAGACGAATTTCAGTTCCTGCAAGCCCAGTATCACAGGTAATTATTATAAAGGATCATTAAAGTATGACAGTGTCAACATTAACTCTCCATTGCCTAATAATTAATAAGACTAATGTTTGGTTGTTGACTTCTGCAGGGATAAAAAAAATAGAAGACACACCTCTCAATTGGTTAAGTGTGAGTGAGTTATTGAAGTGATTGAGACGCCTGTAATTGACACCTTGTTTTCTATTTTAGTCTTAAGGTGGAGTATGACAAACTGGCCAATGAGAAGACGGAGATGCAGCGCCACTATGTCATGGTGAGATTATGTTACAATAGGGAGCAATTATGGTTCCAAATTGCAAGGCTTGTTGAAGATCTAGTTGGGGTGGAGTGAGACAGGCTATTGTGATCACCTGCACGGTGGTTAGGGTGGGTTGAGTGTCAGGTACAGGCCTGTGAAAGCCCCCAGGGGGTTTTTGATGTAGCTGGTTGTTACGGAGGAGTTGTTCCTGACAGGCAGGCGGCTCTGGGCTGAGGCTCCATTATAGCGTGCCCCAGATCTCCAAGGGTCGACTGCAGCGTTGCCCTCTGTGTGTCCTGATCTGATTATTCTCCTAGGAGACTCCACGCACAGGCATATGCATGGCCATAAATTAGGTGTGAGCTGATGGTGGAGGGCCCAGAGCACTGTGTGGGAAAATGCACCACGGCAAACAAAATGGAGGACGTGGGACGTGCTGCAGTTTATATAGCACTAAGTCGACTTTAGCTCCCGTGTAAGCCTAAATTATTAGCTTTTATTTTAGCAGCCTTTTAGAAAAACATAGGTGTGCTTATGACGCAGGCATTAAGCTCAGACATGACGCGACCAGAAGGTTCTTCTGTGTGGCAGTGTACTCTGTTGTCCCAGGTAAACACACCCAGGATGACTTAAACCAATACATGCAGGCTTAAGTTAAACATTCTTTTCACAGGAAAACAACATGTCAGCCTGACAGGGAGGAGGTTAGGTAAACATGTTGGGAAGTATCCCACAGCCAGCACCGGGTGTCAGGTTACGCCACGGCTGTGAGGCTCTGATCTCAGACAGAATGGCTCTCTTGTTTGAGAGTAATTTTCGAAGAAGCTAATGGACTGAATAATGCATTGGCCTCATCAAATAGACGCTGACTGGAAAGCCATTTCTGCCCTGGCTGCCACTTGTGGGCTCTGCGGATTACATTTCAGCCAGACAGACTGACCTGGCTTGAAATATCAAGAGTGTTGAGCAATCGTGTTACGCTAAGTAAATACACATCCTGGAGATCCGAGGGCTTCAGATGGTGATCAATAAATCTAACCCTTTCTTCTCTGCGCCCACACTATAAACAGCAAAATATCGATTTATTGGCTATTTGCTGTCAGCTGCTCAAAGATCTCAGTTTTTGTCTGATCCGCGTTTGCTCCACAGAAGCTGGATTGTATTTAGGGTTCAATCATATTGTTGAAAATCATTTGATGATTTAATTAGTGTAGAGATCAATTCAAATATTGATTTGTGGTTATATACCCAATGTTAGTTACATAGAAATGATGAGTCTGAATACAGAAATAATAACAAAAGCTATATATATATATATATATATATATATATAAAGAATTCTAAAGCAATTGCATACATATAGTAAATATTAGCACAGCCTGTGTGTAAATGTGACCTTTTTGACAATTAAATCTTTGTTTTCATTGCAGTATTACGAGATGTCCTACGGGCTGAACATAGAGATGCACAAGCAGGTAGGTACCATCATGCTCCTCATTTGTTTCAGCTCAGTGGGTTTTCCACAGTGTCAGGGGATGTGAGACCGAGGAGGAGCGTCTCAGAGGCTGTGAACTGAGCATCGGTAACAGGCTGTAAACAGACGGATCTACAGCACACAAACAAGGCAATACAACTGCAAACTTGTACCACCACTTGTTCGATAGCTGTGATCCTCTTTCTTTTTTTTATTTTAAATTTGCCAGTGGTGTAAAGCCTGGATTTGTCTCAGCCTTTTCATAAGATTAAAGGTAGACTTTGGCAGGCTTGGCCTTTGACTTAATGATTAAAGAGAGAGGATTGCTGATGGGTCAGTATTTCTTTTTTAGATGAACAGTAATTACAAGAGGGGGGCAAAAGTCCTTTAGTCACTTATAGTGGCCCTTATCTTTATCAAAAGATCCTATCTTTTATTGCTCCACAGATCAATCACACTGATGCTAAAAGAGATAAAGATTGTATGGATGAGTAACCCTGAGATTTCCCGTGTATGCTGCTCTTAAACCAGTGAGGCCGTCCCCTCTCCTTCTACAACCTAGCTTGCTTAATGACAGCGTTGGAAGGCATGGTGGATTGGTGTGGTAGGGTGATCCATCAGTGTCTGGGCCGTGTGTCACACTGCCACATGTCTGTCAGGGCTCGGGCCGCTGATAGCTTCTGTCAGGCACTTATCGCCAACCAGAGGAAAGAGGAGGGGGATGGGAGCCGGAGACAAGTTGGAGAATAGAGATGGGGGGAGGGGCAACAGCCCAGCTCTGTGTAAACAGGTTAATCGACTGATCCATTTTAGCGCCTGACTTTTATCAGGAACCTCAACAGAGCTGATGGAAGCGCTTGAATAATTCATCAGTGGGGCCGTAACCTGCTGAACGGCGTGTTTGTGAGCAAACAGTGTGGGCCCCATCCATGCAGCTCAGGCGGGGAAGGAGGAGAAGATGGGGAGTGGTTTACAGGCAGGGTTGGGATGGATTATTGGCTGCACATAGGCATATTATTTTCCTGCCAGGAGATTTATTCCATAGTGAGGAAATCCATTCCTCTAACTGTGCCTTTTTTCATTACTGTGCAGGGACATAATTCAGATTTCAGAGTGCACACACCGGCGCAGCTCAGATGGACTGATGTGGCAGTGTTATATGATCCCTCTCTATCAGCCGTGACAGTATGTGGATGCAAACGGCTAATTTCTGCTGCGTGATGTCAGCCAGTAATTACCATCATCTGGTGCTTGTTTCCAAGAGCTGCACGGAGTTTGGGGCTTGGGTGTTAGTGAGGCTCATCAGATTTGGCTGTTACCTGTTGTCGTAACACAGACGTGAGACCCATGGCTGCAGGAATCATTTGCTAAGTAGCAAACTATCTGCCATACATGGGGCCAAAGCAAACTTGGTCAGCCAGCGGACTGTCCACAGTGTTCATACAAAAGAGGCGTGCAGTGAAAAGTGGTTAGAGAAGCCGTGGCTCTCCAAACCATCATTGCTCCCATATCCCCAGTCTGTCATGTGGAACTGGACTGGACTATAATAATTACAGGGTGTTAACTGTTGGGTGTCAGGCCCACTTATATAATCAAAAAGTGATTGTATCTTAAGATATGGCATAATGAAAAGGTTATTTATTCATGCCGTTTTTGTTAGAATGAGTTTATTGTTTTAAGGTCACAGTCGTCCTTTTTTTACCCAAGAAAATCACAGACTGTCCACTGGGGCTGACAAGGTTAATCATGGTAATGACTCATACATTCATTCAGGCATGCTTTTGGCTTCACTTGTATCAATACAGATAACTTCAAACGTCATTTACTTCCTTCACATTAACAAAGACTCTGAGGCTTTGTGCAACATCTCAATTTAGTGGCGAGATGCATAATTTTCTGGCTTAGATGAGCCGCCAGTGAAGTACTAGTCTAATTTTCTTCCCACTAGAAAACTCAGGAAATGGGAAATGCTGTCATCTTGGACAAATTGGAAGCCCTCTAAATCTGACTAGTCAAGTATTGTTTATAGATGGATCATGTGACCGGAGCCACCAGTGGTTTTCCCTCTTTATTTAATACTCATCAGTGTCTTGACTCCGTTTCCCCACTGCTGATAGCAACAGGCGAATACCTTTCTGCACACCATTGACAAGCCAGCCTGAGAGTGCTCTTAAAGTGGTGCTACACAGGTCCGAGTACCTGTAATTGTGTAGCAGCAGCGCAAAGCTGGCCTCTCAAGGGCCAAGCTGTCATCTACTTAAAGTGACAACAGCCCCATTTTTATCTGCCAGCAGAAGAAAAAAAAAATCCTCCCAGCACTGCACTGTATCTATTTTGACAGCCGTGGCGAGCTGAGTTGATGCCTTTTCCATGTATTTGCATGTTGTGTTGTGAGAGTGTAGAGGCTGCCAGTTGTTTAGGACCGGTGGATCAGCCACCTCCTGACCTCTCCCAGCCAGCTGTCACCATGACACTAAGCTACAGAGGAATGGACTGTGCACTCAAGGCCTTTTCACAAATCCTGTCAAATGTTTGACTGCTATTGGCATGGCTTATCTCAACAAACATGGATTATACAGGCGCTGTAGCTTTTCAACCATTTCTGAGGGCGTTCTTGGGCTCTTGCTAGAGCACTTACTACTTTGCATTAATATTAATGCCCATAAAACCTTTATCTAACCTTTTCATTGCTTTATTGGTTGAAGGTCACATTTATTGAGTGTCAGAGGAGAGTCATCTGCAGACAGTAATCAAGTTATAATCAGTGTTATCTTGTGGACTATTGTACTTTCTGTAACACATGGTACCATATATTTGTTTCACATTACTGCCTCTGATCCCAGGCTTTACTGTGTTTCATCTGATATTTCATCTTCAGCTTGTTGTCTGTCCCGCTGGCTTGCTCGGCTAAGTGGCTATCCATGTTGCAGCTTGGGTCAGCAGGTCTCGTTCTGTTGGACATTACTCTCCAATCTCTCTGGCTCTGCTCAGAGGTAATATGTCTGGCTGCCAAAACTGCCTGGCATTTCTGCCATGTGTAATAAATAAGCTGGCAGTCTGCAAAGTACATTGTGTGTGCTGCTCCAAATGAAAAATCGGAGAAAATCCCTGTGATGTGTTTGTGTTCCGCAGTGGCCTTGGGTTGAACTGCAGCTCATAAATTCCGTAGATTATGTAGCTTTGGCACTGTTATTTTTCTGCTCCCAGTGCAGAGCTTGAACCTGAGAGTCTCGTCTCCCATCCCCAGAAGGAGAAGGAGGCAGAACAAGCCGGCTGTGCAGTGTTTTTACAGAGAAGGGGGTACATCACACCTCCTTCCGCTGCTGCTCTTCTTCTCCACCATTCATTTGCTACGTTCATGTGATCGACAGGCTGAAAATTCAATTTAATGACCTGCCTCCAAGCACGTAATATGATTTTAAAGCCGGTTACGGTCAAGCAGAGGTTCCATTTGCATAATGATCCCAGCAAGATAGGGCTGCAGCCGTTGCCATGGCAGTTGGTAGACAAGCAGAAGAATGGAGGCAGTGCTCTGTGGTTGGATGGCAGGTTGGGAGGGTGGTGGACTGGGCAGCTGATTGCAGTAAGAAATGGCCCAGGCTTCAGTCTTCAAAAGGCAGAGCTCTAGCACATTGCGCTCTTAATGTTTACCGGCTGATAGTTGTCTTCTAATGGTATTGATAATAGATTTGAGGTGCGGTCCCCTCGAGGTCATTACGGTTTGTAATCTTTGCTCAAACTGCAGTTATAACCCCTAATATAAATTGCCTACACTGTCACATGTAAATAAACAGTCTGGTTATAGGGCCTCACTTCCTGGGGTGTGGTTGTGTGGTTTAACTCTGAGGTTAACTGCAGGACAGCACAGTTGCAGATGAGGGGAAGGAGGGCAGAGTGAGAAAGGATCCTCTCAACACAGCAGCACTCTGCCTGCTCATATCCGTTTAGCATGGAGTGCACTCTCAGCACAGCTGTGCCCCATCCCCCTGGGCTCTCCTAATGTTTTAAATATTTCAAATGTCAATATCACGCTGTTTAGAGGATGTTGAGTCAAGCAGTTCTGATTGCCGCAGTAATTGACTTAATCGGTGTAAACATTAAAGGCGGGGTTATATGAAGTCACTGTCTGTTTCATACTTTACCGTCTCATTTTGCTCCTCTTTTGTTTTTCAGACGGAGATTGCCAAACGACTCAATGCAATTTTAGCTCAAATTATGCCTTTCCTGTCACAAGAGGTGAGTTTTGAATGTGGCTATCAAACAGTGTCACCGCTTGTCACCAAAATAAAGTCACTTATTGTTGCCTGTAATCTAAAGATACCACTTCAAAAGAAATGTTCAGTAATTGTGCGTGGCATTTGCCCTCACTTTTAAAACTTCAGCGGCACTACGAAAAAGTGAGCGCGCGTGTGTGATAGATGTTGGCATGCCCAAATCATCTTTTGTAAATGTCTTCCCACAGCACCAACAGCAGGTTGCTCAGGCAGTGGAGCGGGCTAAGCAGGTGACTATGACTGAGCTGAATGCTATCATCGGGGTACGTGGACTTCCCAATCTGCCTCTCACCGTGTGTATACCCCCTTTTACTCCTTTTTTTTTTTTTTTACCTGCACATAAGATGATCACTATCTGTAAATTGTTTTTCCATGTCTTCTTCATGCAAGTACTCTGAACTGTTTAGTGAATATAATGTGATACAAAACCTACTGAAGTTATAGTGCAGATTTGCCTCTTCTTGAATCAAATGATCAATTGATATATTTATTCCAATTTAGCACTGTTTTCTTCACCAATATTCACAATGTTCATACACAACAAGCGTAGCTCTCAAGAGCTGGTCTGTTGCTCCAGCTTTGGTCTCGGTGGCATCTTCACCTCCTTGTTTCGTGTTTATAAATGCAAGCCTGAGAGCTCTTGAGATCCCCTTCGCAGCCTGTATTGCTTTAATTGGCTAAGGTTTTAACGAGGAGCCTCATCCCTCACTGCTGACCTGGATAGCTGTGGGAATTAAAAGGCTGAGGGTGAGCAGAACACAGCCAGCGCTGCAAGCTAGCTGAGACAGTACAGACAGCAGTCGGCCATCACAGCTCTGCGGTGTGGCCCTCTTTGCTCACCACAGTAATATATGGTGTTCATCACTGCTTCAAAGCACCATCTGCTCCTCATTGATTAGCTATACTCACCATGCCCAACTAAAAGAGAAGCGATTGGTGTCACTTTTGCTACAAAGCTCGGGCTATCAGTGATCTTATTACAACAGCTGAATCTTGCAGAGTCTTTAGCATTCATAAGAGGCCGGCCCAAAAGACTGACTTAATGACTAGAGGCACATATTGGAATTCAATTAATGCCCCCTTGGTGACCTCTTGTTCCAGAATAATTGCTCCCTAGAATCGTGTCTTACTAGGTGATGGAGAGCTGTTTGTTTTTTATCTTTTGGAGGGAAGCAGATGCTTTATTACACTTTAATCAAAGCAGAGCAGCTGCAAGCAGCAGTTGTTCCTAAGAAAACCAGATTTGATTTGTGGCTCCTTCCTGTGTATGTGATCTCCACATTTGGAACAATATAACACTGGAAAATGCCTGTACTTTTGTAGCTGTAATTCTTTTACTGTGGCTCTTTTGGCTTTAATTTAAAACATAATAGTATTGGAAAAATCTACATTTTATAAATCGGTGGATTAGCCCACTCGTGATTTTAGTATATCGTCCTATTTGGCACCCGGCCTGTTTTATGAAACAGTCAGGCCTCCAACCAAGTCACGCTGGTTGTTCATGTCAGAGGAGGTGGAAATGTTGCTACTGTATGTTTTACGCATACCTTCCATTAGTTATTCATTGAGGAGAAGCTCTGTAGGCATTCCAAAATCCTCATGCATATTGTAAAGCAAGGTGGGGTGAAAGAGCGTGCCAGGCAGACAGGCAGCATCCAGGAGCCAGCTGCATGCCTTATTGATGGGGCTGAGGGCCCTTAATAGGATGCAACTAGGGCAGCTGCTTGCGTTGAGGCGAACCTGACAGGTGGTGCTTCCCGTTTGATTAGAAAATACACAAAATATTGAACTCCGCCGAGGAGTTCAGATAAACCCACCCTTCTTCCAGTTAGTGGCCACTTGAATAAACCCACACAATGGCTTTGTATTAAAAATGGTGTTAAAGTAAAAGCGATGTATTTTGTCTGTAACGCCATCATTTGCAGTATATGATAATGGAGTGCGGACATCTAGAGAAGCTGTAGCCCTGACCGTTTTCTGTCCTCCTTTTCAGCAGCAGCAAGCTGCCTACCCCGCTCTCATGGTCAGTGGCATCTACAAATATCTAAATGTGCTTTTCTGTTGTTAATGCACTTGGTGTGTGCACACATCTGGGCTTGAAGGGCTTGTGCATGTTGCATGGCACTTTCTCTGTCCAAGTGCTATGCGTTTCACTATAGTTAGTGTTGTTACTACACTAGAGACTACTATTATACATTTGCTCACTTTTGTCTGTGTGTGTGTGTGTGTGTGTGTGTGTTTTTTTTTTTTTTTCTGTAGCTACACTCAGCCTGAGAAAAAAGGGGCAAAGAGTAGGTCTTTATCTTGGAATATTAAATTAGAGGAAATAGGCCAGACTCCTTTCTTTATTTATTATTGTCTTCATTTATGGCCCTCTAATGAGGGCTCTTGCTGATCAACCATGCATATTACCCATCAGTGCCTCATTAAACACAATGAGCAAGGATGGCTCTCCCCTGCCAATGAACTGGCTCCTTAATTTCCCTCATGGACACAATATTATAGCACACTCGCTCTCTCTTGTTCTCTTGCTCACTCCCTCTCTCTAACTCTCTATGTCTCTCTCCCTGTGTGTGTGTCCTGGGTACATTTTGTAATTGGATTGACATCTGCCCTATGGAGCAAAGGACAAGGTTGCAAGTTAAAAACGTCACTATTTTCCAATCTGGTCTACCTTTGGGGTAGATACAGCAGAGGGCAATAAGCAATTACAATGACCCTGCAGATATGATTTTAAGGACTTATTTTAATAGTACGTGACTGAATATCTGTTTCAAAAGAGATAAGTAAGAGTTCCTACTGAGTTAATGTATTAACACCGTACTGTTCTATGTGTTCGACCCCCTCCCCCGTCATTACAAAGTGCCTAATATTCCTGAAATGGCCATAAGTGGTCACTGATTGAAGTCCATCTTGTAAAAGAGAGGAGGTGCATGCTGTAACAGCAGCTGAATTATTCAGCTGGCTCGTAGACGGGTAATAAATTGCTGATGTTTTTATTGGTGTCTCAGCTAAGTATTATTTAACCTTGCTTTAAACTGCTTACTTCCATGCTGAGTGCCTTTTAACTCCCATCCATTTCCCCGTGCCTTTCAAATATTGATGGTGAATATTGGAGGGTTGACTGAGTGCCAGCATGGGACCCCTGGTCCTGGCTCCCGGAGCAGCCTTCCAGACGTACACACAAACACACACTCAAATACTCAGAGTGAGAGGGAAGGAGTGCCAGCTTCTGGCACTTAGTGTTCGCTCACTCTCTTAAGGTTTGGGTGTGCAAATGATTCATGTTCTGTTAATCCAGGAACGTGAATATGAGAGGAGTAAATAGACGCTGGTTGTGTTTTTGAAGTGTTTAAAAAGCAGGTAGTTGTTTAGCCCACAGGCTGACAGATTCCTACACAGCTTCACGTTCCTTAAGAGGATTGCTCGGCTCACTGATGGCACAGGAGTGCTGTGGTGGTGCTGCAGTATGAAATGAGCTAGTTTACCTGATGTGAAATGATTTCCTCAGCGTTATACGGTGGTTGAAGCAAACTTTGCTTTGCTGTTTGTCGTTAATGTAGGGAAAAAAGTTCCATTCTTTTATTTTCAACATATCATGCACCACTTATGCTGTGCGATTGAGAGTCCTGCGTCTCATGCATGAGACGTGTTGAGCAGTTGATCGTTAGTCATAACATCTACTCTCCTCAGCACAGATCTAGGGCTTATGCCACCCTGGTCTGGTATGGAAACACTGGGGTGGGGGGTGGGGATTACTGTCTGATCCTGACAGTAATAGATGTGTGAATGTGCTAATATCATCCGGGGTTTAACTGATCAGCCTCATGTTTAGTGTGTGGTTTCTCCTTGCCTATTCCATCTGACCCACTTGGTGTCTGTCTGTCTATCTCCCCGTCTACTTACAGCAGCAGCAGCTCCAGGCACAGCACCTCTCCCATGCTGCTCACGGGCCTCCGGTCCAGCTGCCTCCTCACCCCTCAGGCCTGCAGCCGCCTGGCATCCCCCCTGTAACAGGCTCCGGATCAGGCCTGCTGGCACTAGGTGCCCTGGGCAGCCAAGCCCACCTCCCAGTGAAGGATGAGAAGAACCACCACGATCTCGAACACCGAGGTGAGGAGTTGAGCTCAGGCACGTTGCTGTCCAATTGGGCATTAGCTGCTTAAACAGTTTATTTAGAAAAATCAAAATGTATATTCATTTTACCAATATTGCATAGATGTTAAACAGGGAAAAAACTATTTAGTGCGGAGTGCTTCTCACTCTCTAGAGCAGAATCGTAGGGCCCCTATGTGAGGAGCACATCCTGTCTGTTCACATTCTGTCTGGGTAATGAGCTGGTACATTCCCAGCCCATGACTCCAAAAGCTATTCAACAGCTCCAACACACGGTGATAAGAGGGGCCTTGTGCCCTGCAGTTGATTCTCACACGTTCAGCCAGAAGCATCTGTTATGATATGCTAACTGACTTGTTTTTCCTCTTTGCTCTACTTGGTTTCGTCATCACCTCGGCCGGCATTGTGATGTCTGCGATAAAGAGAACGCGGTGAGTGTCCAAATCCACAACTATTGTTGTTGCAGGGCTTGCGGGTTTCATTATTCATCACATTTTCATCTCCACTGCAAATGTCAAGTAAAAACTCCTGCTAACAGCCGCTGATTTCCTGCACTGCTGTAATCGGTTTTCAATAAAACGATTAATTGGAAATGAGGTTTGGAATATAAATCCTGTGCATTTAATCCAGAAGGGAAATGACTGGTATCATGCTGGAGAGATTAGAAGCCTTGTAATTTCATCACAATTAAAGACGGACTTTGACTTCCCCTTCTTAAAGGATTTATTTGATCCCTTCTACTGTCTCCCTTGTTTACCAGCTCACTCTTTCTCACCCTTGGTATGTGATGAATATTTATGAACACAAACGGAGAATTGTTTTGTTTTGTTTTTCTCTACCCCGTCTGGCTGGACCTGCTAAAGTGTTTTATTTGAATGGCTGCGATCTCTGATGGCTTGTGATGGGCCAGTGAGATTGTGTTTCTGCAGGCTGGGCCGGCTGAATGGGTGCAGTCATGTCTGAAGAAATGGAACTCCTGCGGCGATTAGCAGGCCTGTTTTGTTTCTGTGCTCTTGTCCCAGGTCATCTGATAGCAGAGTGGTGACTTTGGTTAATGAGTCACACTAAGCATCTCTTTAAAGGTCAGCCATTATGCAGACAGTGGCCCTTTGCCCAGACTGCTAGTCCATTGGCCATTGTTCACTTCTCTGGGCTGCCACTGACTTAGTCCATGGTGTTGCTTTGGTCTTCAAGGGAAGGGACAGAGGGAATCAGGAAAACTTGGCAGTTTACAGGCAAATGGCAAACTCCTGTGAAAGCCACTGGACGCCTGCCTAGTTCCTCCCATCCTGGTGGTGTTTGGAGTGAGCTGTCCCAGCTTGTGTGGGCAGGCAGTCTCCATGAAGAAGCACCAGTCAGTCCCACGCTGCCGGGCACTGGCAGGATATAGATTCTTCTTCTTTATCAGAGCTCAAAGCCTGAGCTGACATGGTGCCCAAGCGCGCTGCGACAATCAATGCCCAATGCCCACAACATACAGTTTCTCCCTCTTTCTCTCTGTGTCTCTCCTCCCATCTCTCTCTTGCGCTTAGCCTGACTGACTCCGGAGAAAAGGCCCACTGTTCAGCCACAACACACTGCTCATGTCCCTGTGAGGCTGTTTGTTGTCCAGTTGTGAGGAGGAGGGAGCCCGGCTCAGAAAACCAGCCCTCCTCCTTTCAGTACAGATAACGGCCCATTCTGTTGTTTGGCCAGGGACAGGCTTGTGTGTGAGATTGGGCTTGGCTGGTGTCAGGGTACTGCTTGGAGCTGGCCCACAGCTGCATTTTTAAGAGTCTGCGACATCCACAGTTGTGTGAATGAGGCATTTTTAATGTTTGAATTGGCACAGCGTGTTCTCTGTGAATTTGTAACTGATGAATGACTCACTGCTCTCTTTTACGATGTAAGATGAAATGGTAATAAAGTCTGTTTGGTTTTCTCTTGGCAGAATAACTCCGTATCCCCATCAGAAAGCTTACGCACAGCCAGTGAGAAGCACCGGAGTTCCTCTGACTATAGTTTGGACTCTAAGAAACGCAAAGTGGAGGAGAAGGACAGCATGAGCAGATATGTAAGTCATTAAAGGAATTGTTGGACATTTGGGGGAAATACGCTTTTTCACTTTCTTGCCAAAAGTAAGATATGAAGGTCAATACCACTCTCATGTCTGTCCATTAACTTTAAAGCTACAACAAGGAGTTGGTTATCTTAGCTAAGCATAAAGACTAGAAACTGGTGGCAACAGCTAACCGGGCTCTGTATGAAGGTTAAAAAAAACACATCTTAAGCATACACAATGTCATTTTATTTGCAATTTGTGGCCAGGAACAGTGACTTACAAGAAGTTGCTGCTCTTAGCTCCAGGCTCACCCAGCTCTCAGGAAGAAGGCAAATAAGAGTATTTCTCAAAAAAAAGAAAGGGCTCCTTGGGCCCTCCTGTGGTCAGAGACATATTTCAAAGGTTTCACTGAAAAAAAGATTTGTTAAGGTGACTAATTTGCCAATTATCTTCACAGGACAGTGATGGAGAGAAAAGCGATGACCTGGTGGTAGATGTGTCTAATGAGGTGAGCAGTGCAGCTTGTAATTGTAAATGGCATATTGACATGTAGTGAAATGAAGCCATTGCATAAATGTCCAAATCTATTGCTGCGTTTCTCCAGGACCCTGCCACTCCGCGGGCAAGCCCAGCCCACTCGCCACCTGAAAATGGCATTGATAAGCCCCGCCCTCCAAAGAAGGACACACCCAACAGCCCTGCATCAGTGGCATCCTCTGGAAGCACCCCATCCTCCAAAACCAAGGAGCTCAGTCATGTAAGACACCAAGAGTTACGAACAAACTAGGACAGAAAGGGTTTAAATGAGAATTGCAGAGAGAGCAATGGGATATGTGCAAATAAATCTAGGACGTTTTCTGCAGTGGATTAGGAATGGCTGTCGGTGCTTTAAGTGCATGACTAAACGTCAGGGATAATATTGTCCCACATCAGGATCAGTCAGGTCTTCTCTGTTAATAGCTCAATGTATTTAACTATTCCAGGATTTTCCCTCTGCCTCACTAAAAGATTAAAGCCAAAGCAGTAAGGGGATAAAAACGGCCCCATCTCCATTGTGGCCATAATAGGTTTTAGAATAAATAGCAGTTTATGGCTCTGCAGGACTATGAGGGTTGTCAGAATTAGATTGGATTAAGTTCAGTTTGCTCTCAAATTGTCAGTCTGCACAGTGCCTGGTTTTCAGGATTGTGAATGTGCTTGCTCGTTCCCTCGACAGAATGACAAATCCTCCACGCCTGGCCTCAAGTCCAACACCCCCACCCCTCGCAATGATGCCCCCACCCCTGGCACAAGCTCCACTCCCGGGCTCAGACCCATCCTGGGCAAGCCACCAGGCATGGAGGCTCTTGGTTGGTACCACTCTCTTTCCGCTCTAGCAACTGAGATAATCTTATTCCATCCTCTCCCAGTGTGCCGTTATGTCACATACCAATATCCTCCTGTCTTTGTCCATAGCAGCCCCAGCTTTGCGCACTCCTCTGTCCATCGCAGGCTCCTACCCAACCCCCTTTGCCATGATGGGTCATCATGAAATGAATGGAGGTCTGACTAGTCCTGGTGTGTATGCTGGTCTGCACATCTCCCCTCAGATGAGTGCTGCTGCAGCTGCAGCCTATGGACGCTCCCCCATGGTAACACCCTTTCCTGCCCTTTTTTATGTAGCTGTATTTGGGATCACCTAAAAGCACCACACACAAAGAATTGTTTGACATTTTCCAGTAATAGATCTGTTATTCAAAGGTTTCCATATTGTAATTTTTCAGGGGTTTGATCCTCACACCCACATGAGAGCTCCAGGCCTTCCAGCCAGCCTCACATCCATTTCTGGTGGCAAACCGTAAGCGTCTCCCCAATGTGTTATAGTCGTACATTTTTAAAAGCAGTGATATAAAACATTAACACGAATCCGTCTTTTCCATCAGGGCTTACTCCTTCCATGTCAGTGCAGATGGTCAGATGCAGCCCGTGCCCTTCCCGCCCGACGCCCTGATCGGCCCCGGTATTCCACGCCACGCCCGTCAGATCAACACGCTGAGCCACGGCGAGGTGGTGTGCGCTGTTACCATTAGCAACCCCACACGTCATGTCTACACTGGTGGCAAAGGCTGTGTCAAAATCTGGGACATCAGCCAACCTGGCAGCAAGAGCCCTGTGTCCCAACTGGACTGTCTGGTGAGTGAAACGTGAATCAGCAGCAGCCCTCATCAACAACTTTTTTTTTTACACCCATTTTATTTTGTGCGGTGGTTTCAAAAGGCAATGGGCATGTTTATACACAACCTCATTCCATTAACAACAGGATAATCCACAACAGGCACCCATCCCTCTGTCAGTTTTACAGCAAATGCCGCTGAAGCTTTTACTAAGTGTTTGTGTAAAATAGAAGAAAGTACTTTTGGCAACAACTAAGGAAGGAAATGATAAACATGCATGACATTTTCAGATAAATTATAGCTTAGGCTTGAAATGTGAACATCGCCCAATAAAAGTGTAAACGCAACAAGTGAAAATCCTGTCTGTTCAAAATATAACTTGGTAATATATAATTTGGTTTATTATGACGGAGGGATTTTCATCCTCTTTCCCACCAACTTGTTCCTAAATCTCACTCTCTCAAGCTCCACTGCCCTGAACATGTATTGATTTGCTTTGTCCTCTGTGCAACAGAACAGGGATAACTACATCCGCTCCTGTAAGCTGCTGCCTGATGGCCGCACATTGATTGTTGGAGGTGAGGCCAGCACATTGACCATCTGGGATCTGGCCTCTCAGACACCCCGCATCAAGGCTGAGCTCACCTCCTCAGCCCCGGCATGTTATGCCTTGGCCATCAGCCCCGATGCCAAAGTCTGCTTCTCCTGCTGCAGTGATGGAAACATTGCCGTTTGGGACCTGCACAACCAGACTCTCGTTAGGTTGGAAGAAAACACTTATTCACATTGTGTGGGCTTTGGCCCCCAACAGGGTTGCTTATGTGTGAACCATTTTAAAAGGAGATGTCAATAAACGTTTGTATGCCTTCTTACTATGATTGTAGGCAGTTCCAGGGTCACACGGACGGTGCTAGCTGCATCGATATATCCCACGATGGCACTAAACTGTGGACAGGCGGTCTTGACAACACTGTTCGCTCCTGGGATCTGAGGGAGGGTCGACAGCTGCAGCAGCATGACTTCACTTCACAGGTTACAACCCAATAATATCGAGATGGATAACGTCCACACAGATCCACAGACTCACTGTGGAGAGCAGTTTCCTTTTAGCCCCAGAACTGTCAGTAATTTCCATTCTGTCCCGTTTCCAGATCTTCTCCTTGGGCTACTGTCCGACTGGAGAATGGCTTGCTGTGGGTATGGAGAGCAGCAATGTGGAGGTGCTCCACCACTCAAAGCCTGACAAGTATCAGCTCCACCTGCACGAGAGCTGTGTCCTCTCCCTCAAGTTCGCCTACTGTGGTATGAGCACACACACACATACAATGAGAGAGATGCTGAACTTTTACTGAACAGTTTACTTAACTGCTAAGGGGCCTTGGCCTGTCCTGTTTTATTTAGTGATAAAACTACGTTGTCCTTTTTACAGTTGAAATGCCTGTTCTGTTTTCAAGGTTACAGACCTGATAACTCTTCCTTTGTAGGTATTTTCCCACCACTTTTAAGTCCAAGGAGGCCTGATTGCAGTGTTGTTTCTTTTTGCAGGTAAATGGTTCGTAAGCACTGGGAAGGACAATCTGTTGAATGCTTGGAGGACTCCTTATGGCGCCAGCATATTCCAGGTATGCAGATCAATACTCTCTGTCTGCAGCCAGTCCAAAAGTATGCACAGTTGTCTCTAAGAGGAAGGGCACAGCGACCGCTGTCTGACAGGACTCTCCTATCAGTGAAAACTGAACCTGAATTATTGACCTGACAAAGAAGTCTTTTTGAGGGGCATCAGGCCAGAACTTGATGTCATTGCAATCTAATCTTGCCCTGTTGTCAGCTAATCTTCTCCACCTAATTTCAAATGTAGTTTAGAATGTTAACTGCCTCCAAGACTAAAATGTTTTTATCTTTTTCAGTCAAAGGAGTCCTCGTCTGTCCTGAGCTGTGACATCTCGACCGACGACAAGTATATCGTGACAGGCTCTGGTGACAAGAAGGCCACTGTATATGAAGTGATCTACTAGAACAGACTGCTTTGGATTGGAGCATGCTCGTGCTCAGGAACAGTAGACTCTTCCTCCATCTACCTTCCCTCACACAGACAGCATGGATGTTGCCTGCAGCCCCAGGGTGGATGGGGAGGACGTTTGGCAGTGCCAGACTGAAATGGATGTTGGTGCTGTTGTGGCCCTGGATGCTGTGACCTTCGGCTCTGCCCTTCCTCACTCATTCAACTAACACTTGTACAGCAAGTGCAGTTCCCTAAGGCACTAAGAAGAAAATAATGTCTTGCTGTTTTTCTGTTTGTTGGATATTTCTTTTTTTATTCGTCCTTTTTAATGTGGAGATAAAGTTCCATGACACAAGTAGAAGCGGTGCTTCGTTCTGGAGCTTCTCCTTGGAGGTCCTGTGAAAAGTGTACATAATGGAGTAATAAAAGGCCTTTTATAGATTTATATTTTGGTGTCCAGTTACGCTTGTGATGGTTCTTTCTTGTTCTCTCCGTGATTTTCTGTCCCCTCTGGGGATGGAAATTAGATTAGGACTTTGTAAGAGGATATTCTATTTCAGTTTTTTCCCTCCTCTGCTTTTTTTTCATTTTCGTTGTCCAGAATGACCTTTTCGGAAATCTAATTTGGATTTTTTTTTTCTCCCTGACAACGGCATTTTTTCCTTCGCTGTTTGCTGTAATACAGAACACAGACGTTTGTCCCGTGGATTTTAGCAGTGGAGAGTTCCGAAAAGGCCCTTTTTTCAGACTGGGAAAAGGAGAAAATCATGGTTTCCAGTTACTTCTACCCTTTAGCCCTGGTCAACAGAAATTCGACTTTGAAATGAAGACCTATTGCTGAACACTGGCTGCTCTCAATGACATTAAAATGGATAACTATCAACTGGAGGACTGACGGGTTTCATGGAGAAGCAGCTGTGACTAGAGTTCATTCTGTTGACTCAACTATTGTATGAATCTTCATTTCGCCACTCAGCAAAGTTTAGTCATCAGTCGAAGAGTTAATTATTGCCTCTCTCGTTTGACTCTCTGTGACTGATATGCAAGACTTACATGGTTACTCATAAAGGTGGTGGACAAGGCCATTACCAATTCTGACATTTTGGGTATGCTCTGTTTGTTTTCATAATATTTTTCATAATATTTGACTACAATCTTCTCATTGACAGGAATGGTCTGCATAAACACAAGATAGACTGTGTAGCATACACGTTTCATCATCCCTAAGGATTGTACAGTTGGCAGTTGTTGATAAATCAATAAACTGTTTTTATATAAAAATCATCTTGACTGAATTTCTATAGTGCTGGTGCCTTGCTACTTTTGCACATTTTAAAGGAATAGTTTGACATTTTGCTAAATACGCTTATTCGGTTTCTTGCTGAGCGTTAGCTGAGAGGATTGACATTGATCCCATGGCTCATGTACAATAAATATAAAGCTGCAGCCAGTTAACTTAGCTTAGATTGAAAACCAGATGAAACAGCTAGCCTCACTCTGTCTGAAAGTAAGAAAGTCAGCAACTCTAATGTTTAGCGTTTTTGTGGAATCTCCACTAGTTGCCTGGCAACTTCACAGTGATGACAAGTTTCCAGGAAGTAACTGCTCCTGGCCAGGATATAGTCCAGCATATAGCCTGGCATAAAACGACAGCATGTTGTCTTTTCACTTCAGTTTTGGGGATTTAAGAAACACTGTATATTTTGGTAAATAAATTAAAGGTGTTGGTGGGCAGACTCTGTTACCTTTGGACAGCGCCAGGCCCATTTCCACTCTTTATGCTAAGCTAAGCTAACTTGCTGATAGCTGTAGCTTCATATTTACTGTACATGTTCCATGGAAGTAGTGTCAATCTTCTCATCTAACTTTCAGCAAGAAAACTAATGAGCTTAATACCCAAAATGTCAAACTATTCGTTTTAAGTAAGGCTGTTTTAGATTTAAAGACGCACATTAATATTTGCTTTTGTGCTGCAGCCAGCAGTGGGACAGGGAGTGTCAACCAGCTAAACCAGCGACGGTTGTTGATAGCACACGTAAATGCACAAACCACACTGCATGTCTTGACATGCTGAATGTTTCTTGTCTCTACTGTTTTTGTCTGAAAACCAGAAATGTGTCCTCAAAGTGTTCACTGCCTGTGTGCTGATAGTGAGGGCTCTCCCTGGCTCTAGTATGCCTCTGCAGTACATACAGACTTACTCACAGCCTCCACTTGACAGTAAATGGCTATAAATGCATCCAGATAGGAGTTGACAACATGTCTCAAGAGAACCGCAGACATGAGAGGAAGACATTCTGGGTGCTGTTAGGGAGGCTGCTAAGGACCTCTGGCAATGGTTTTAACTCAGAAAACTACTGAGCTCGCATTAATATTTGAGGGATGAACTTGGTGCAGCTTTCAAAGTCACAGTGTACTATAACTAACTGTGGTTCCTGCCAGCTACAACTTTTTTAGGATTGTGTCCATGTGTGGTGGCAGCACTGAAACCACACAGCCGTCTCAGAATGATACAATAACGCCGAATTTTTATGCAGTGCCACTTCAGAAATATGACGCAAACACTGCTCTTGAGTTCTCTTGAGTGGTCTTTTGGTAGTTGAGTACTTTTGGGCAGGATGAGGTGAATGGCCCAGTCCTTCCACTCCAGAGCAAGGCTCTTCTAGGACTCTGTGCGTGAAGCTGTAAGCCCTTCATATGGCTGCCTCTTCAGAGATGTTGTTGTTAGATTATAAAAGCAGGGCCGGATGCTTTCAGCATGGAGCCAGCCGCCATGCTCCGCTCTCACGGGCTCATTTGTTAAAAGCTATAGTCTTTCTTTTCCCACATCGCTGAAGTATGTACTTCCTGTGTGCATTTGTAGCTTAAGCTCCATGCTCAAGTAGAAATTTCTTCCTCACTTAATCAAACAGTGGAATATCTGCAGATGAAAGCTTGTACCTCTGAGTGCCTATTGCTGGACACTGAGGGGGTCATTGTCTCGCCTTCCGCTGATCTACCTCTCAATGAGGGCTTTCAGCAGGTTCTCATGCAAAAGCCCATGCTGCCTTGTTCTATTTAGAGGAGGACTACAGTGCAGAATAAGAAACTAGAGTGGCCCAAGTGTTTAACAGCAGCTCTAAACATAAGAACATAGTACAATTCTCTACTTCTGCTTGGATTGTTAGAGCCAAGACTCAAAGACCCAACAAAAAAATCAGGGGGGGGGTCTGTAATGCCAATATGCAGGCTTGCACATGCAAACCACGGTGTGAATGTTTTTTGTTTTTTCTTTAGTTTTAGTTGCCAGGCATTGATCACAGTCCACCAGCATTCTGGCTGGTTATTTTGGCTGGCATTCTGTTTTCTGCCCTCCCCCATCCATCACATAGAGATCAGGGTTTTTCGTTTTTTCCCCAACAGCGAGGGACTGGCACTGTGCTGAAATGCAGAATAATAATCCCCTAATCACCTGAGTATTGCCAGTCCTAGGTTTTATCTGCAATGGATGTGAAAGCCCCCAGTGCCTAGTGATTACAGCATTTGATCTGGGTAATAATGTCTTCACTGTTGCCCTGCTTAGGGCCCGAAGGCAGTGCAGCTCTAATCCACAGTGCATTCTAGTGGAATCGCATTACACAAAGACCACCAGGGTTCTCCTCTAGAGGGGAGGGGTGGGGGGTTAAAGGAGGAGGTTGCCATGGAAACAAGCTTCTCTCTCTCTCTCTCTCTCTCAGACACACATGCACACACCCATAATACACACACACACACACTCTCCTGGGATAGATAAGCAAAGGACAGGTTCTATGTTTACTTTCCATGGGCCCTCCAATCCCTGAGCAGGCTGAGCCCTGATAACAAGAGGCATGTACAGCCACCGACCACTGACAGCTGATAAGCACCCCACCAGAGCAGAGCAGTCATCACCCTCCAACCAGGTTCAACAAACCTGGGAGACCCGGATTCATTTGGATTAGGCTGGATTGCTACTGCCGCTGTTGCCGTTGCTGCTGTGTTCAGACTACTGATGTTCACAGGACTTTCTACATGAGAACTTGATGTTGCACTTCACCCCGTGGAGTCTCAGGGCTTAGTCAGAGGACACGGGCACAGTAATGGACTGGATGCTATTTTAGATATTGAGGTCAAGAGACTGCTTGCGCTGGGCAGGTTTGTGTCACCGCAGCTGGAGGGCCGTGAAGCTGGAGAAACTAAATTCCTCCTGATGTGTCCTGAGGAGCAGACAACCACACACTATCAGTATGTTGTTCCACCATCTTCTCATGCCTGCCCTTTTTGTAAAAGCCGTGTTTCCTGGAAGGCCAGAGTACTATCGGGACATTCCTTGTATTTGTTCCAAGTACCCACTAAAATCCAGTAACTCAATACCCAGAGTAATTAGATTTGTATGATACTAATGCCCTGAGAAGGAACCAACATGCGCTTTGATGTTGAGATCAAGACCACTACAAGTAGTGTAGTGGTGTGCATTATGCTAACATGCTAATTATATTTCCACACACATTCTTTGATTAAACCCAGCTGGAGGTGTATAAGCAACATGACTAATTACAGAGGAAATAGTGGTATTGAGCTAAAGTGGTGGGAGCTGGGTTTCCCTGTGGCCCCTTCTGCTGCCTGTGTTTACTTGTAAGATATCTCTTTTTCCATTCTGTTTTTTTAAATAATAATTTGATTAACAGTTTGATCACATACTCCCAATTAAAAGAGGGGTATTTTTTGAAATATTTAATATGGATTCTTCTCAGTTTATGTCAATAACTGTTGTTTGAGGTGATTCAACACTACATTATAAAAATATGTCTAGGACCAAAATATTACTTACTGCACACTTTCGAAACTGCATGAGGCCTTCTGTCTGTTCTCTCTGGGATTGTTGAAAAAGGTGTGATAGCCATGTCTTATCTATACCTTCAGTGAAATTAAAGCACAGCAGTGATAAGTAATGCAGGACATACATGACGTATTTTTGATACTGTGTGGTAGTTCTAACTGTATGCATTAATTCATGAAAAAGTTGCAACTGTCAGTGTTTTCTATTTCATGTTGGCACACTTTAGCTAATGTGCAGCTACACACAGCATCATGAAAGGTTGCACTACTCCACATTACAATAAAATTTGTCCCATCCTGTTGCAATTGGTGCACCTGTTAACTCTTCCTGCTGGTATGACAACTTTTGCTTGCTTTAAACAAATATTTGAGTTTATATTTAACAAGTCAGCTTGCAAGCTATGGCTGGCAGCTGAGATTTGAAAATACTGCACATTAATGTTATTTACCTGTCATACGTTGTAAACAGAGCAACTGTTCTAGCTATCGATTAGCAGTGTCATGCTAACCGTTAGCTAACGCTATCTCACCCTGTGGAGTATGAATGAAGTTGACCTAAAGTGAATTTAACGCATATATTCTGGCTAAACGATCACCGTTAGCAACATAGAGATCATACAGATGACTAGCAGATAAGTGGATGTTGCTGGAGGGGTGATATGATGCATTTCTATGGATGTTTTGATGGGTTTTTTTTACGCCATGAAGAGTTGTCACCATTGGGCTCCATTGCAACCGACAAGATCTCAAGCTAACCACAGGTGCTCCAAAGGAAAGCCAACAAACAGCCACCTTTGAAACCTTCAGTCGGTGAGTGTTTGATAACAGTTAATGTGGCAACAGCTCCAGATACATTTTAAACCAACTTTAAAGAACTGAAAATATCCAGACTAGTGTGAAATCAACAATCAAATCAAGGTAACTCGGTTAGCTAACTCAGCTTAGTTTGACTGGAAGAAGAGGGCTCTGAAGGCCTCATGACTGATTATTGGGAGATAGTGGTCCAGATTGATGCTTCATTGGAGACCTTGTGTCACTCCTCAGGACATTACCATCATCACATGGTAGATGTTGGCAGGTTTCTTTCAAAAAGCAAGTGGCTCATCGCATCAAGTGTTAAATAGCCCAGTAATGGTCTATCTTTACCAATAGCTAAATACATCAGAGGTCCTCAGACAGTTCAGATGTGTATTAACAGTTCCTTTTTGTGTTGAAAAAGAATGACTGACTGATTTATACAGATTTTCACTTTACACATAAGGGCATACATCATATTTGTTTTTCTGCTGCAAAAGTATACTGTCACCTGCATTTTACTGCAAACACGCTGCTCTCCTGATGTTTCTACCAAATAGAAACTAAAGAAAAAATATGGTTGTGTATTGTGCTGCAGTTCAACCAGAGACTCTCAAACTAATTATTTTTAAAAAGTTTTAAAAAAGGGATCAGTGAAACCTCTGAATGTTTATGTTGCAGATGGACAGAGATACAGACTATCCACCACAATATTGGCATTCCTGTTTTTTTTACCCTCTGATTTCCTCGTGTAAAATAGTAAATAGTCATGAATCCACACATACATTCTTTTTTTTTTCTTCTGTTGGATAAAATGTGACAAAAGCTACCCTAGCACATCCAGCTTACTGATGAAGGTTATCCCTGTACTCTAGACGCCATTAAATCTTTTGAATTGAAGACTCATTAGTTAGTATACGTCTTTTTTTAGGACACGCATCATAATTATAAATTTACAGGAATTTCTGAGTTAAAATTTCCGCCATGTCCTATTCTGACAGCACAGGAGATTGACTAGTGTGGGAGAAAGGTCATGTTTTTTACTCATCATCTGAGCAATGTAACTGTCTCATACGGCGCATCTCATACTCCATTAGGAAACACTGGACCTTTCGCTTTCCTCTCATCGAACGCTCTCATTTCAGTATTGCTGTAGTGCACTAAAATCATCACTGGAGAGGTGCAGAGAGCAGCCTACACTCTAATAGGCATATACTTTGATCATAAGATTGCCCACCCGTTGTATCTTGGTGTTTTGGAAAGCTCTTGCACATAAAAGTAGTGAAGTGGTTGCATGATCTCTGTGCTGAAGAGCTAGGCCCTTTCCAAATACTCTGTTGTGAAGCTCAAGTGTTATTCTCAGCCACAATGTGACAATGTTTGCTATCATTTAGTGGAGTGGACAGACACACCTACTGGGCCTCAGGAACGAAACAAGTATCAATGTGGACTACCATTATACAAACACCTGTGGTCAGTAATATTTTTTATGGCTGCAACTAACTATTATTTTCATTCTTGAATAATCTGACAATTATTTTCTGTATTAATGGTTATATTGTTTGAAAATTGTGATAAATGCCCGCTTATAATTTCCCACAGCCCAAGGAGATCCATTCAGATGTTTTGTTTTATTCAACCAACAGTATAAAACCCAAGGAAATCAGTTTACTCTGCATTTGAAGACCTGGGACTAGAGAATGTTTGCCATTTTTGCTTGAAAATTACAAAAATGATTAATCTGTTATCAAGAAATACATTTTGTGTCGAACTATTAATCAACTAATGGACTTAATATTGCAACTATATAGGCTGATACCGATATGTGCTTTTTCCTCTTATTTATGTTGACAGTATTTACAACTAAAGGCATTAGTTTATAAGAACTGCAGAGTACTTACTTTCTTTTAGGTAAACCCAGGAACATTTTTAAACCAGACTGAGATTCATTTGATGAAATTGTTAGTGAAACTGGATTTCTTGCCCCTGCTTCCGGTCTCTGGTGATTCTTTTTTTTCTTTTTTTTTTTTCTGGTAAACACTTTATTTCTATTCCTGTTTGGTCCATTGAAGCATTTGTCATTCCCAGTGCTCCCACTGTGCCTGACAAAAGCAGAGCCATGTTAGATTGAAAAGACAGAGGGGCAATCTTTCAAATGGATCTCTTTTTCGAAAATATATTATGACATAATCATGTTTTCTCCCTAAAAGCCCAGGGGAGGCCTGTCTGTCAGATTGCCGTCCTCTCTTGGCTGCCTGGCCTGAACAGAAACAGCAGTTGTGTGTTAATAGAACCCAGAGGCAGTCTGAAACCTTACCCATTCTGCTTTACGCTCTCAGCCAGGAGATTAAAGTCAGGGAAACATTACAGGAGGCTGGATAATTGCCCCTGTGTCTCCAGCAGACAAAAGGCAACGCTTCGGCAATTCCCTCGGTAAATTGTCGAGAGGCTCAAGGATCCTTCAAGGCTGCAGCAAATTGTACAGTGCTGTCTAACAAACTACCAATCTCTGGATATTATAAGGCTTCCATATATCCTTGGCCGTAATGACAGCTTGCACTGCTGTAATGGAGTGCAGGCACAAGATAGCTTTTGTGAGCACACTTCCAATAGAAAAATTACTACCGTGGTTCCCAGTCTGTGCTTTTTCTTTTTTCTTTTGTTCCCATTTGTATTTTGATTTATTCTGCTATCATTTTTATTTTCGTTTTTATTCAGAGCCGAGTGCTGGCTGCCGCCACCAACAGATGATTGCAACCTTTACTCCTGAGGGCCACTTGATCCCCCGACAGGAAAGGGAGAAAAAAAAAATCGGCAGTTAATGAGTTGCCATCCATGCTTAGTGTTAAGGGCGTCTCCAAATTAACAGAGGCTTTTGTCAGGGTTCTCTTTTGCTCCCTCACTCATTCCTGCTCTTGCCACCACTTTCTTTCTCGTTCTCCTGCCCCCCCGCCCCCCATCTCGCGCTCCCTCCTGCTCTTCAATTTTCTCCCTCTACCTGCCTGCTTCATGCTCCAGTAGCTCCGTGGCGGGAGCAGCGCTGTCTGGCTTTGGCTCTGAGCAGCACTCATTGTCAGTGCGGTTCATGTTTAGAATTAGCCATTTAATGAGAACAAAAGAAATTAATTGGTGGTTTAAGCCTAATGAGATGTCTGTGAAATTAACGGGCCTCATCAATAGAAACAAATAAAATCCTTCAGCTTGTTGTTGTGGAGCATTATTCTGACAAAGCTTTTGACACAATGATGAATAGCAGGTCAGAAGAGACCATCTGTGCTTTTTTAAACCCCTGCAGGAGGGGGATGGAATGTGGGCTGGCTCGAAGAGATGGTGATAAAAGAGGGGGAGAGAGGGAAAGGGGGTGGATGGGAGAAAAGAGGAGAGAGAGAGAGGGAAAAAAGCTGAGAAAAAAACAAATTCACCCGCTTTATTCATCGCCCTTTAGCATGATACCGCTGTCTAACCATGGTTACAAAGGAAATAAAAAACACGGACATTAGCATGTGAAAGGCGCTGGGTCTCTGACTATGCGTCCAGAAAGCCAAAGAGCTCTGATTTCGAGGGATATTTAACCTCCATTCAGACAGCAACAAAGGCCTGGCTGTCGCGCTGAGAGCAGTGGTTCAGCCTGATTGGGGCTCAGGAGGGAGGGAGGAGGGGGGGAGAGAGGAGGGGACAGGCAGGATCACAGACCTCATTTGTTCCCCCTCTTTACTTTAGCCTGTCTCTATTCCCACTGAAGAGCAGCATTTCCTATCTATACCCCCCTCCTCCCTCCTCCCCCATCCTCCTCCCCCTCTCTCAAAGTTGTAAATGTATGACCTGAGGAATAAATTGGATGGGAAGGAGGCGAGGAGGCAGCACAGAGAGGAGTAATACATCTCTATCACGTTCGGTGACCTTTATTTACCGCGCACTGAGCCCATGTTATGTGTCTGCCTCGCTTCCTTTGCTTTTAATGACCCGGTATGGAAGTCGTGGACGTGATGGAGGTGGTTATCTGCATGTCTTCAGCCCCGCCAGCGGCTCCAGCCCTACCCGTGCTCTCTGGCCACCCAGCAGGGCCGGCCCAGCCCAGCCTGTTTGTGTATCGTGGAGAAACTGTTTGCTTTCCTGCGCTGATCAAATAAACAGGCCATGTCTTTTGGGGCGGGAGGTTGGAGGAGTGGTGTCTGTGTGTTGTTTAGCTCTCTGGGTGTAGATAAGGAATTGTTTGATGGGGTAGAGAGAAACGAGAGCGATTTAGGTCAGCTAATCTGATTTACACAGAGATGGTCTGGCTATTGCAGGGAGCAGTAATTACATAGAGGGATTAGAAGCCCCCCCAAAGCTCCCAACCTACAGAGAGGAGAGAGGGGTGGAGGCTTAAAGGCCTGAGAACCGCTCGAGTATGTTGCTGCAACAACAACAGCTTGAGCAGTTCTTGGTGCAGATTAAAAATGGCTGAGATTGCGCTCAAAACAAAGGGGGCATTTGGCTAAAGTAGTATTACTTAGCTTGTTTACATGCATTTACATCTGCTGCTCTGATCCCACAATTTATCAAAATTTGTTTTCTGTTGCCAAATATCACAGTTGCATCTGCCAGCGAATCCGGCGGTACCAGCTGATGTCATCAGTTTAGTCGTTCATCACATAATGTTTTTCCTCGAGGAACTTGTGTGTACAGAGAACACACAGCATAAAAATCACGTTATGTTTCCCTTACTCTGGATCAGCCTCTGTCACTGCTGCAGCTGCTCTGCGTTTGAGCACGCTTGGTGTGATACATCATTTGCCGATTGATCACTTTCAGCCTTGACATTCTGTTCACGATTAGCTATTTTTCCCCATGTTTCTGCTAGGCGCACAGAGCAAATATTCCATTGCTTTTTCTCGTTGCCATTTGTCTGTGTATTTAAAATGCACAGCTGAATAATTGCACTGCCAGAGCCATTACTTCATCCACAGGAATGACTCGCACGCTTGGCTGCTGTTTCTAGAGTGTGCTTGGCTAATCCACTCATTGCTTTGTGCATTCAGTGCTGTGAACCATAGGGCACCCGCTTGGATGCCCGTGCATAAATTACTGCCATGGAACATAAAGTGCTGGGAGGATTTTCCTTAACGATCGGCAACGCTTTAAACGCTTCTGCTTCAACAGTCGATACTGCTCAGCCCATTCAATTATTCAGCGGCCCGTCCCTCATTAACAAAATCCTGACCTTGACATGTCTGCCCTATTTCTCTCCCCTGACAGACTCGGCTCTCCAAACGACTCTGTTTGCTCTGATATTGGCTGGGAAATCCATGCATATTGATAAGTTGTTTGCAGTGTAATTGAAAATGTCAGTTATGAGGCCCATGCAGGCAAAGGTCGGCCCCAAGAACAAAAGCTGACATGCTGCTATGTATGGAGCATATATAGTGTGTGTATATATAGTAGATGAAGGAGAGTATAATAAATACTGATTTATACACACTGTCTTACTACTTGTATGTTCCAAAAGGACTACTAAAAAAACAAGCGAGAACATTTTAAGATGTTTTAAGCCTGAGGCAATTACTCTCCATTTTCATATAGTTTTATGGATTGGTTTGTGGTCACTTGATTGAAATTCTGATCTGTTTCCAAAGGTCAGATTGTTCATCATTCATATCTCATGGTCTGGGTAAACATCCACGGCTCAAGCATTCGATAGGACTTATGAATATGCTCATAAAAAATGGTCACCCGCCATCTCCTGAGGAGTCACAGGTGTCCTGTGGGTGCTGTTTTATCTCAGGGAGGTGTTGTTCCTTGTGCATCGGTTTTCTTATGTGCCAATCAAAAGCGGCCGTGCTCTGCATCTCCGAGCACTACCCGCTCACAATCTGACTGTCTTAATCTGCTCCACGGGGGTGGGATCTGAGGTTAAAGTGCTAGCCACTATTTCTACATAAACAAAGATTTGAACCTCAATCCCCAGGAGCCTCGGCTGGCCGACGGTGCCCCCACCCCCGCCAGACCTCCTCGTCCCCGCAGGCACAGTGGTGACTGCCTGCTGGTTCTTTAATCGATTGCTAATGGGTTCAATTCCATCGTTGAGGAGCTGCTTGGAACCTGGCCCTGAGACTGAATGAAGTGGAAATACCATTTGCGGCTTTATGAGCCATTATACTGCAGCGAGAGACGTCTATTCGGCATGCTTCATAGCGCTGCAGAGAGTTTTGCACCACCGCTTGATGGTTTTTCTTATGCCGGCTCCTACTTCTTTCGTCTCAGTGCTCTCCATTTACACTGTGCCCTAAAGCATTTACATCCATTCAATCTACAACAAAATAGCTTTGCTTTGCTGCATTTTTCACAAGGCTTGATGTGTAGGGTAATTACCATAGTATATCTCCCTTGTACACATGAGGGCCCAACAGATTCATTCCATCTTTAAGCTGTGATATTATTCATCGTTTTTTATCAGTAACGTGTACCTATGGCCCTGTGTAACTCTTCTGGGATCACTGTGTCTTATTACCCACAGCACTGAGCATGCAGTTCAGACAGTATGAAATATGTCAGTAGTGGATAAGTTATGAAACTGCAGTTTTTATTTTTATTTTATTGCAGTAACACGTTTTCTTCTTCTGTTGATGTTGCAGTGAAAAAGGCTTTGCCTCATACGCCACTCTCCCTGGTATCCAGATCTGCCCAGATTTCTGCAGTGCTCTTATGAGCTTGCTCTGGCTGAAATGCAAAGCTAAGCAGCCAACACTGCTCTACATTTCACAGCCAGTCCCAGCAGACATGTGCTCTTTGAAGCATTTCTGGGCCAGGGATACAAGTCTTGTTTGTTCAGTACTTCTGGAGAGAGAGGGGAGGGAGGGGAAGAGAAAAATGTAAGCTATTTTTTTCTTTCACTACGGCAGAGAGTAACATTCTTTGACATCTCAACAGAAAGCCCTGTATTACAGCACACTGCCAGATGCCTTGATAGAATCACCCATGTCAAACAGGAAGAGAAATAAATGCTTCATTGAACTAGAGCTTAGTGATGGTGGGAGGGAGGAATGGCGAGGAAGAGAAAGGGGGGGCGGGAGAGTGGGCAGGCTGCTATGTGGGTGTCTGTGGGTGTCAGTTCACTAGTGCAGGGTTATTCTCAAACCTCAGTATAAACACTTTCTTAGATGCGGTGTGAATAATTAGTGTGCCTGGCCTAGATAGTCTCATCAATGGATATCTAATCTTCTAAAGAATAGGAAAAAGAAAGCTGTAATCAAGGAAACCGACGATTTTGGTAGCCGACCTGGTGCCAGCAGTTGCAGCAGGGTACAAAGCACATGTTTGTGTTTGTTCTTTCAGGCTCATCTTCCAGCGCCAAGTAGAGTATGACAGGATTTACATGCAGGTTCCTAATCTCTGTAAGCGAACCTGTTTCGGGATGTAATTCACATGGTATGTCTTTTGATTCGGATTAGTCTGGGCAATCCTCTTACCAGTGGCTCAGTATAACTTATCACTGACAAGGCCGTCTCGTGGAGCAGTGCAAATCCTCATATCCACCCCTCCCAGACTTCCAACTCTTAATTCTAATCTGTCCAAATCTGATCTGAGACTTTAACTTCCAAATACCTCTTGAAAACCAGAGCTCAAGCTGAAGTTCATGCAAGGGCTTTTGGATTACATAAATTGAGGTTAGGGATTTTCAATAGGGCCTTATGTTTGAGAGAGCAGGATTTGGATGTAGGTTGTGGTGGCAAATCTTCTGCATTTTATATATATATTTTTTTCTTTAGTGTTGAATCTTAAATGAAAGGGGTCATTTCCCATGTTCCACCAAATATTATTTGGTAATTGATATTGCACCTTCTGCGTGAATGTACATCAAATAAGTCATATTCTGTATATATTTCTTTTTTTGTTGCAGTGCAGTTCATTTATAGTTTTACAATGAAATAGTTGGATAGAAAAAGTTTTCTAAAAACAGCATACTTTGCTTCATCCTGTGCCTTGACGTGAAAATACCATAAAATATTTAAGTGTATGAGTCACATTCCTGATCCTTTAAGGTTCTTTATAATTCAATAAACTGGATTTGAAGTAGTGCAGGCATGCTCCACTTTTCCTGCCTCAGCCGGAAGACCACAAACGGGCTCTTATTAAACGTTGTAAGATTATGCCTTAATCTCACTGAACACATGTTGGGTGGAATAAAAGCAATTTTATTTCTGAAACAGTGCGACACACAGCTCTCCCTCTCTATAATCTTATCCCAGCTTCTGCGACAGAATGAAAAGTCTTATTGGCGTGCCAGCGCTGCTGTGTGTTTAGAGTCTAAGAGATCAAGGACCTAATTGAGAGTTATAACCCATTAATGTACCTGTGCCCGACTTGGACTGCACCTACAGCCCAAAGACAGACTTGGTTCCCAGTCGAAGAGGATTTGGAGGCCATGTACGCTGCTCTTGGTGAGACAGTGGTGTGAAGATGACGATAAGCCAAAGCTCTAAATCCCAGACTCAGCTGTCTTATCTGGAGCTGCTGGGCCGTGTGGCATGCTTTAATGGAGGCGGCTCACTGTCTGAGCTTTAGCTACAATCGCATTAAGATTCCCCTTCACCTCAACTAGGCTTGTTGTCAGTTTTTGATTGAATCTTGTGAATTAAGGTTTCATCTCAGTTAAAGTCACCCCACAGTTTAATTCTTCTGACTGCTGTGTTCCCAGGAAGGAACAGTCTAATTTAATCTCTTATCATGCGAGAGAATGACAATAATACTACAACTAATAACACTAATATGCTGAAAAATAATCAAACTTCTTGTGTAAAACTAAAGATTTGCCTTTTTGCCCTCTTTGTTAGCTGGAAAGGAGCAAAACCACATCACTTTATTCATACACATGAAATGAATTGAAGCATTTCTACTAACAAAACACCACTTCTTTAAGAATCTAATGACAGAAAAAATGTCTCGTTAACAACGCTCTTTGAAAACAACACCGTGCTGTCGTTTGAGTATTTTGAAAAAAGGCATTTGCTTCTTCACTCACATTTTTTTCCCCCTGTCACCTGCAATTGAGGCATTTTATTCTGAAGGGGAAAAAAAGCCTCTCACAAGTAAAATAAAATATTTATACAACCACCACTGAATTAATTTGTGTCACATACTTTAATTTTGAAGATTTAAGAAGTCAGTGATAATGTGATATGGATGAAAACTTAAGGGTCAAATTCATATGAGAAACATACCTAAAATTTACACATTATTTTAAATTTTGTAAACATATTATTATTATTATTATTATTATTATTGTTATTTTAAAAGGTTGTACTATCACAGTAAAGCTAGAAAAAGTGCCCAAAACTCTCCTCTACCTATTGAAATCAGTTGAAAATTGTTTTGGTAATCAAAGGAATAGGGCGGAAATTATTAGTTGATTAAACGGTTAGTCGATTGACAAAAAATTTATTGACAAACAGTTAATAATAATAATCGATTCAATATTTAAGTCACTGATGGCAATAAAATATAACATTTTGGGATTTTTGACTGTTGGTCGGACAAAGCAAGACATTTGGACCGGGAATTTGTGACAGGCATTCTTCATTAGCTTTAGGATATGGTCAGCTGGCAGCCCCTCACAGCCATAAAGTCGTGCATCGGCAGGTCAGATTGACCTTGTTTCAAAGTGATAGCCTGGTGTGGCATTGCTCTGCTTTCGCTATTATCTTCCCTCTGTTTATCTCGGCCCTCCCACCTATCCACCCACAAACACGCACGTGCACATGTGCACGCAGCACACCCATACCCCCAGTGAGTCACAGTCTGTTTACTCAGGTGCCAGCTCGTTCGGTGCTGTGATGAACTCCTGTGCAGACTTTAACACTCTGCTGCCTCTCAGGCAAATGCCAAAACAAATCTTGTCATAATTAGCAGTAATCCTGCTCATTACCGTCTGCTTAATTATCCTATTAATAGCACTTCCTGGGAGAGCTTGTTTGCTACGCAGGCAAATGTTTGTTCCTAAATTAGCAGACAAGAAGACAGCTCCATTGTTCAAACAGCAGCTTTGACAAAGCAGAACAGGCAGGATTAACAGCAGACAGAACGGGCCACAAGCTCATCTCCGCTTGGTGCTGACAGGCAGGGAGGAGGCAGCCTGGGCCAACAACAGCACTCTTATCCTGCAAGCTGCTGTATAATCTACATAGTCAAGTACACACAATCAGCACAAGCAACTTGTCTTATCAGAGCTGCAGTGTACTATAAAATAACCATGAGTGACAAGAATGGAACAAGCTGCAGGTGTACTAGGATTAATGCTAATTGTATAACATGCAGTGTTTTTTTAAAATGTATCTGATGTTTAGCTTTTCATTGCTGTGAATGGAGATAAAGCCACTGTGGTGTTCTTAATAGGATCCAGTCAGATTCCTCCGACTTGAGAGCCAAGAGCATTACTGGAGCACCCTGCAGACAACCACACGACTAACCTCATTACATTGCAGGTAACAAGACACTAATGTGGAATTACAAGGCTGTGTGACTTTCAAAGTGAGAGTTGGTGCCTACTCCCCACCTTGTAAGGCCATAGGCTCATCATTGTAAAAATGGAGGCGTTAGCCAATTGGTCTGATCTGTCTCATCCATCCAGCCTCCCAAGTTTCCAAACAAGACTCCAGAGGAAAGCTTTTAAAGTAAATAAGGCAAGTGCTCAGAGCGAGGTGAAGACCAGCCACACAGAGCTATGCACACTAACCTAAACAGACCCAACACCTCACGCTCCAGCAGGCCTATATATTATAAATGACCCTCTCTCTTTCCCCCATGCACCAACCCCCTATACATACACAGCGCACCATAGCTGGAGTAAGCAGAGCCCAGTCTGTGGAGCCTGCAGCACTGTCAGCCCATTGATGTACAACACTCTGCCCTTTGTTCCTTGTACACAAACACACTTTCTACATTAATATTTCACAGGAAATGTACTCTGTGCTTGTGATTTAAAGCCTTTTCTTGTTAACAATGCTGTTTTCTCTATTCTGTTGCACTGAATTATGAAGTCAACTTGTCAGAAAGAAGACATGCCCATTATATGATAATACTACTGGAGATAAATGATTACTGGCAACTGTGCCTCGCTGTGTTCTAGTTCAAACCTTTTCCCTGAGGTTGCACTTGCAGCTATTAGTTAAGAGCACGGCGATGTGTTTAATGTGGTGTGCACACAGTATGTGTATGAGCGAGCATTTGTTATGTGTGTACACATTATGCACATATACACATCATGCAATGCTTTGCCTATGCATTTCTGTCGGATCTGTTTGTCGGAGTGTGAGAAAATGTACAGCCATGTGATGTCGTTTGTTTGTTGTTGTGAGAGAAAAGGCAAGGATCAATGGATTTTCCTTGCAAGAGTGAAACATGACAGACATAACGAAAGCCTTTCATGAGAAATGAATGAATAATTCATGGGCGCTCTCTGGCTGTGCTTTGTTGTGTCTCATACAGATGGGATTACAGAAGGCTAGATCTTGGAAACATATGAAAGATTAATTTGTGATCTGGGACACTGCTTGCTTACAAAAGGACTAAATAATGATTTTACTGAGAGTGGCAGGGATCTGGGGATGGGTGCGATGTGCACAGGGGGCTGGACGCAAAGAGCCTGCAGAGAACACAGCACTCAGAATAATGTGACCTGACAGATATTCAAGAACTTTTGTGTGAAAAGTGAACTTCAGCTCTCAAACATTTTTGTCATTACTTTGATTGATTTATGTTGTGTTGTGATGCAATTCAATAAAAACTAAAAGACAAGTTATTGTCGGAATAGCATCGTTAATTCCTTTTTTTTTTATTGATCCCTTAAGAGCAAAGTCAATTTTCTTTACCCTATTTTACACAGGCAGGTCAGACGCATAGGAGTTACAAAACATCTTCCCGAGCTCTCAATGATTTGCTGTCTTGCTCAAGGACACTTCAGCTGGGCGGATGCTTTTTGAATCCAGACCCTCCAGCTGAACAACTGCTTTCAAATTAGCAGCCTGCTGCCCAGAATTTAACAGCAGCAGACTAGGTGCTCCTGTCCTCGGAGTTGCTGAATATAACATTAGGGGGTTGCCTGAAAATAACTCGGATCTTTTCAAAAGAGCCCTCCAATTATTCACCAGGGAGCACGAGAAGCTGTTGTCTGGTGTCTCCCAGATGGCAGAGACTCCAGGGTGGCACTGCTTGTTGTTTTTGATGAGCTGTGCATATACAAAAGCAAAACATCTGGAGCCGCCATGTGGCCTCTCCATTTGGCCAACCCCATACCTCCCCGAGCCAGATGCACCCAAACAACTGTGAGCTAAACAGCATGAATGATTCATAGAGGAGTGAGAGGCACAGCCACACGCCAGAGACCTGCCAGCCACTTTGATTGGAAATCCGGAAAAGCTATGAATATGCACGAGACATTAAGCCTGCTAGGGGGGATGATTTGTCAAATGATCTGTGTTTGACCAATATGGAGAAAGCTCCGGTGTTTTTTCTGATTAGAAAATAAGAAATTGAATGTCCAATAATTGCCAGAATTATTCAATTATTAGAACTTGTAACTGGTTCGCAAGGTGCTATGGTAATGTGACTGTGGCTTGGTGCTGGATTGATTCCTGTGTCGAAGCAGACAGTGTGGAAAGAGAGGGATTCACACCTGCTCCACGACACAGTTAGATTAAACTTAATTACATTTTAAATTGGAGACACTTTGCTTCTTATATCAGACCATTTAAGCAGGAATCCGTCTGTGGAAATAAAATCAGTCAGATTGAACAGACGGTTGTGGTGAAAATACATACGGTCATTAGACTCAATGCTTGAGTCACTAAGTGAAATATTAGTGAAACATTTCTTCTTTTTTTTTATTCTGTCAACCACATTTTTTTCATATCATTCAATGAAAAGTGCTTTTTCAAAGTATGTTTGTCAAACCTGTTTGATTCAATTTCATCTTAGTTTTTGAAGGATTAAGGTTACAATATTTTAGTAGTTCTTAGGATACGTTGTTTTTAGTAAAGGTGAAGATTGAGGTTTTGGTTGTGGTTTGCTAACGAATGAAAAAACCAATTGCATGCAATGGCAAAATGCTTAATTTTATAGTTTTATTCAAAGCAATGCAAACCTATTTGTTCACATTGTGGGACTTATGGAACATGGAGTGGGATGTACACATTCATACTCAGACTTTAGCTATTGACTGTGCTCAGAAGATTTCAGGCATGCTTTCTTTTTGACTATTTTGTCCTCGCGTAGGTTTGATGTTGTGCCAGGGATGTCTGTTTATGTCTTGCTACTGAGACATGCCCTTTAAAAATTGTGCACCTCTAATTAAGTTAGACTTAGCTGGAATTATTCTCTCAGGTGTTTAATTTGTTTTAGACAGGAGATATGGTTTACGTAATCAAACATTTCCCTCTATAAACGGCCTTTACCGTGTTCACCTAACGCTCATTTTGTGAAATATTTTTCAATATAGAGCAACACGTATAGTATAGAGAAGATAAGATGACTGTTGACATTAAGACACCTCCCCTGCAATTTTTCTAAATATAAGTAGATTTTTATTTAATACTCTTTTTTTTTTTTTTTGTCACATAGTGTAAATCTGAATTTACAACAGGACCATAGTGGCCTGGGTCAAGGCCCAATTCTGGCCAATGTGTATGTGGTTAATTGTGCTGCAAAGTATATGGTTTATACTTTTAAATGGCCTATTAAATATGGTGGTACTAACTGGCCATTGATATAATGATGCATAGGTAATAGTTCTGCTATATTATTTTTTTTTTATATTTTTTTGTATTTAGCCAATAAGGCTTTGAAACTGTATGTCCCTCTGCATCTCTAAATTTCGGTACATTTTGGGATATTTTCTGTTCCTGCTCAACATGTTATTCATGAATTATGATTATTTCCTGAAAGTCTTTGGGATGTTTTTGCAATAAAGGAAGAGAAACAATAGCTAGAATCCTACTAATTCATTCAGCAAAATCAGTGTTGAAGTAAGTTGATAAAACATTTCCTTTAGGGATAGATGAATATTCATTGTCACAAATTTACACATCAAGTCATTTTGTAAGTTCAGCTGTAGAATAGTGTAGTATTCTGTGTGTGACAGGGATGTAATGTTGTGTCTCAGCGACGAGGTGGTCAGCGTCTAAAAACAGATTAACAAACACGGAGGGCTGCTGAAGCAGGTCTGTGGAGGAATGTGTCATCAGAGCTCTGACAGCATGTTAGACTCAGCACTGATGCCATTCACTGTCTAATGAGATGAGCTCTCACTGCTAATTAACTCATCCATAACTCCCAGTGCTCCATTCATTATCGCACAAAGCTAAGTGAAAACAGACACAAAAAAGGACAACAAAATGTTTAGACCTACTTAATGTCTCCATGTCTCTAAATTAGTTACACTGAGATGAGGTTATAGGAACCATAATGGTTTATGTTGTTTTGTAAAAGATGAGCCACTACATTTTTTAAGTGAGTTCATAGTTGCACAAAAATAAGTTCAGGGTGTTCTGATGTTGGAGAAGAACTAAATACTACTCACCTGTGTTGTTTTTCTTCTTTTAAATTATTTTACAGAACTCATTAACACGCAACATCTGTTTAACTCGCCCACACTGAACTCCGTTCAGTAACCCAGCTATCTTAATCAAATCATGGTTACTCTCACAAAAACTTAATGTGAGTAAGATAACCTGATTAAGATGCTGACCGTAGTCGTAATAATTGGATTACTGTATTATAGTGAATGTTAACAAAATGAATGATGCAATGTCTCATTTGGGCCAAACTATACGGCACAGTGCTCCAAATTTAACACACAAAGACGCAGTGTGGAACGAAGCCACGAATTTCACTGAAATGAAGGGCAAGGTCTGAAATCAAATTTTTATTTTTTATTTATTTATTTTTTTTTTTATCACCTGCCACTGTAGCACTGTAGAACTCTTTTGAATGTATGAACACTAAGTCAGTGGTACCTAACAATACAAATATGGAATATGTCACCATGTAACTTTAATCCCTATTTATTTTTAATTTAACAATTGTCTTAAAATAATATTATTTATTAATAAATGAAATCTGCCATGGTGGCAGGTGACTTAAAATGCCAAAGCCAACATTTACCTTGTGTTTGCCAGGTGGCAGGTGCTAATTACATCCCCTGTAGAGAATTTCATTGAAAAACTCAACCCAAACTAAGGGAAAGTGAAAATATAATCACCTACTGCTAGAAACTTTTAATGTTTACTGTCTGGTGGACTTCTAATGCAGAGATCCTGGATTTTCTTCCTCAGCTTTTGTAACAATACATTGCTTTGCAGTGAGGGACACAGATGAACAGCATTAGTGCCCTTGTATGAGAATTAGACTGTGCCCTTCTGCTTGTATTTGATTCTGCTTTATTGCATTGATGGCAGCTTTCAATTTCCCCCAGTTCCCTTTGGTTTCAGAACTAAGCTGCATAAAAAAGGATTAAGATTATGCTTTGAGCGAGTCATCACTTTAAACTACAGATGGAGTTTACAGTTCAAAATGGATTATGAATATTAAAGAGGGCATTTTTTTTTCTTTTCAAATGATTGGGTTTTGCTCCAGTGCATTGCTGAATCACACAGCATACACAAATTCAAAGGATTAAGCAAACATAAATCTTCAAGGTCTCTCTCATGACTAGGTCTGCATTTGAATTACCTCTGAATAATATCCAATTAAATAATGCATTGTTTCTAAGACAAACAGGCCTGTCACAGAGTCTGAGTGAAAGCACTGGAGGTGGAAGTCCACAGATAATCGGTTTGCTTTGATTTGCAAAGGGCTTCATTTGATCAAACGACTTGGGAGCTCTTTGCTCTTTTTTTGAGTTTTGAAAGACACAATTGTTGAACAAAAGCCTTGTTACCTCAAACAGTACACTTAACTTTTCTGATCAGCTTTCACTGTGGGAGATGTGTAGATAGTAACAAGCTATTTCACTACTGTAGTCTTTACTAAAGTGATTTGTAAGTGACCATCATCTTAGTATAAAACATAATGGTTAACTAAATTCACAAGTAAGTATAAGAAAACAGATGGGTAGGTATTACATATGCCCACCTGTACATGTGCATGGATTGATAGTTTTTTTTTTTTGCAAATATTGTAAAACATTAAAAATGTGTATAAATTCATAGAAGCATAAGTGAAAACTCAACTGGGTGAGAGACTTTTAATTTGACAATACCATCTTCTGCAATAGAGCCTTTTCATTTTCCATTCCATTTTTTTAGCTGGAGAAGCACAGGTTTATTAACAACATTATTTAATACCACTGAAATAACTTTTAGGTTCTTATATGTAGCACATAACTCCATTTAAAATCACAACTTCTCTTGATTTTGTATGGATTAAACAATCAACATATAAACTGTTAATTGGTAAGCTTTGGCGGGAACCAGGTTAGCTGTTTCCCACTCTATTCCAGTCTCTATGCTAAGCTACGCTAATCACCTGCAGGCTAGCTTCTTATTTAGCATATTTCCCAGAATGTCAAAACTATTGCTTTACTACTTTGTAAGTACCTATGGAGGAGGAGGACCTAAAATGCAAGCTTGAGTTTGCTCTTGACCTTGGAAACACCAGTTGACAAAGCTATCAGTATTTTTTCTGAAGTTTTCAATCACATGATTTTCATCAGCAGATCAAGTTTATCCCGGTTGTCGTGGAATTGTAGACGGAAATTTGGAAATTGTAAATGTACACTGTGTGACATCTCCAATTTCACGACAACTGGGCAAATACTATTTGCTGATGAGGATCACGTGATGGACCTTGTGGTGAGATTATTGTCTCAATGACTAGTGAATAATTACACAGAATAAAAATGTGTACTCCCATTGCTACATGATGAGATGTGGGATCATGACCTTGGACATATTTAAATGGTCTTGAATCACTGAAAACCGTTTTCAGTGTGGAAGCGTCAGGTCTGGTGTAATAGAGATACAGGCCATCATGGAATAGAAACCTCATATCTCAAATCTGTTTTGGAGCAAATTACTGGCCAGGTCGATGACCAGTAAGCACATGAATGGTTCAATATCTTCACTCTGAGGGAACAATCTTCACTTATAATGACAATTTATTGACTTTTTAATAACCGCTCATGTTTCAGCAGTGCTAATCATTTTGCTTCCTCTGAAAATTGATCCTTAACACACTGTGTGTGTGTGTGTGTGTGTGTGTGTGTGTGTGTGTGTGTGTGTCACTTTAATGTGT
>JAVQJD010029869.1:0-32023 GCA_036023655.1 Nannoperca australis | reverse complement strand
TTTGCATGAGACCAGCTAGGTACATTTCCTTGTTAATAGGCACCCACGTCTTCCAGTAGGAACCTACCCTTTCCGTTTTCTCTTAATGTGTTGTGTTTTCTGTTAATGTGTTGTGTTTTCTGTTAATGTGTTGTGTTTTCGTTAATGTGTTGTGTTTTCTCTTAATGTGTTGTGTTTTCTCTTAATGTGTTGTGTTTTCCGATTTGCGTTTGTGTTCTGCACTTCAGGGCCACCGTAGTTTACTGTGCATGAATTATTGATAAAATAGCCCGTCGGTGCAACACATCCTTCTCTTTGCAGCTTTCTTCCTCCATGACATGAGTCTTCTTTGGCCTCATCGTAACACTGTTCTTCACTCATGTTCAGCGTCTCCAGAACGTTTATATTCACCAAGATATAAGTAAGAGGCAAGAAATTGTCCCTTACCACTATTTTTTTTATTTGGTATCAGCAGCTTTGGACCAAAAACACTGGACATCAGCGTAAGAATACTTCCAGGGTGATTTCACACGACAGCACATTGCACATCAGGCTTAAAGTCTACAGAACAGTTGTTCATTAGCTGTGTGTTTAGACGATAATGGCATGGGAAGATAATTATATATTGTACATCAGAGTAAAGGTCTATTTATATGGAAATGGGAGATCAGACAGTATAATGCACTTTCTTTCTTTTACAGTTGTGTGTGTGTCTCAGTCTTCAGCCTGGCGTCAGAATTAAAGCGCATGAATTAAATGTTGTAGAGAAATTCTCCCTCCATCTCTTTTGCACTGTGTTGTGTTTCTTGTCCACAGAAGCACAACCACAGTGTCCGAGGGTTCGAGAGTGAATCTGAGAGGACAAATGTGTGTTTTTTACTTTTAAATCAAGCGCAGATGTGTTTGTTTAGACTTAAATATTCTATGCATGCTCATAATTTCTCTACAAAATAGAAACCAGTGCGTCCGACCTTTACTGTGCTCCAAACGACACAAATACAAACCCACACAATGTCTTTGTCTGCAACCATGAGTTGCAAGAATGTTTTCTATTACGGTACGCTTAAAAAAATATCAATTCACAAAACAGATGCTACTTATATTCCTTATATCTGCTGTAAAACTCCAAAATAACTTGTATAAAACTGTAAAAACCAAACTGTGTGTCACGTTTCATCCTCCAGGTTTGTAGGTGGCTTTAAAACGGTTATATACTGTAAAGAAGAGGACCAGTGGTGGACAACATGTTCCTATTAATCATTTTAATGCTGGTGAAATACAAAAACCAACCGGGTGCAGAACAGGACAAGATAAAACAGTGTGTTCTGACTACACATGTCAAACTCCGTGTTAAGAGCAGCAGCAGTCGCTCTCAGCACGAGGAGGAAATAAAAAGCACATGACACGTTTCATTGGCCACTTCGTTACCCAGCTAGTGTTTACACAGGAGGCAAGAGACGTCTGCGCTGCCGGGACAACGCACATGAGGAAACTCTGGTGTCTGAATCTCAGTCACAGAACACGACATGTATTCGGGGGTATTTGGTCTCATTAGCCGCGTTTCCATCAACTTATTAAGCACATTTTGAACTCCAGCGTTGGAAAATGTGTCTAAAACATCCTCAGCTTTTTACGCTCGCTTGAGGTGGTTTTATGCCGCTAACTGTCCCCCTACAGAAGTCATGGGATCCATTTCAAATTCAGGCTGTAACAAGACATCTATATATGCAGATTTTCAGTTGGAGTCGTAGCGCCACCTACTGGCACCAGGAAATGACACAAAATCTGCTTGACAATTGAATGGAAACGTGGCTATTGGTGGTCAGAAATTCCATCAGTCTAATACTTAAAGGGTTCTGCCATCATTTACACGCTCTTTGACCACTTAGTCATTCTGCGTACAGCGAGACGCTTGTTGGTCAAAGTTCACTGAGGTCAGAGTAAATCAATACGGACTCTGTACACGCTGCTGTACGAGCTCAGAAGCTGAAGCATGTTTAACGTTCACGCTAAAAACTAAAAACCATGATTAGATAAAGCCAATGTTCAAGAAAAATATATTTTCCCCATTGATGAAAGGTTGTAGCGGTCGTGGTGAGGATGGGGAAATATGTTCAGTAAGAAATGTGGGGGGGAAAGCCGCTGGTGATTTGTCAGATAAGGTTTTCGTCCCAGCTGGTGTTTCCTATAAGCTGTACAAGGACCTGTTTCCTCTTAGCTTTAACAAGTGGTCAGTCATCTGGAGGCGTGTCCGTAAGGTGTAAAAGACACATACAGTTCAGTCTTATACTATGAATCGTTAGCTGCCAGGCTAACAGGTGCCTTCAGCCCTCAGCTTGCACCTCGCAGCAGCTTCAGGTCCAGAGTTTCTGCCCACCTGCCGGGATTAAGTCCATTTAGCTCTGCTACTTAAGTAAATCTCTGGCAGCTCTTTAGTTGCTAAATGCGCCGCAATGTTCACCAGCTAGTCGCTAACTGTAGCTGTGTTTTCATACACACATATTTTGAAGTATCGCATTAGAAAAGCTGTATGCAAACAGCAAAACTCAATAGAATTTCTTCAACTGCATAAAACTCAAGGTGGTATTTGATGCTAAAAGGGCATCTGGACACACCTTTGATTAATAAGTTCTGACATTTCAGCGAACATTTAGCTCACGAGCTGTTTCCACCAACAGCATGAAACATGGCCGACACTCGCTGACAAGAAGGAACAATTCAAACTAATGGAGAGGACGTTTCTCCATGTATGTTATCGTGTAGCCAAGGCCATAACTCCACCTATTAAAAAAAATATTAAAATTATATATATATATATATATATATATATATATATATATATATATATATAAAATATTGAGAGCCGATCACAATGTGGGCAGAAGAGGTAACGGGAACACTTATTACTAGCAGGCCTGTCATCAGGTGTCTTTATCCAGATCACATGTTAATAACAGGTAGAAACTGGGGTCGAGAGGTCAAACAGGTGACCAGTGTTGATTTACTTTGCATGGCAGGAGCATGTCCTCCTCTACTTTCTGTTCCTCACGTTTCTTCTACACATCGAGAGGATTTCACATTAAAAAAAAAATGTAAACCTGTTTAAACTTCAGATGCACATGTAAGCAGTAACACCTCAGGCACACAGGACTTGGACATGGTGGAATGCAATTAAGAGGTCTTACATTAAGATAACTGGCTACACTGTGAGGTAAAAAGATGTTACAGGTAAAGCGCCAAAACATTTTGAAAAAGGAATCTTGATACTAAAACATGTCGCCCTAAATGTCTCATCACACACATCTTTCAGCAGCTCCTCCTCAGACTCACACAGAGGTGTATGTTCACATGAATTCAGTCAGACTTCCACCTTAATGATGAAGGGATCATGAAGGTTCACACAGTGTCTTTAAACTACAGCATGTAGCACGTTCGCTCTGCCTTGATCAAAGTGAGAAGCGCTAGCAGAAGATTACATTACAGTACAGTTGAGGTGATTACTATGTCTTTTTTCTGAATACCTGAAGAGGATTCTGGCAGTTGTGGAATCACTTGTATATTTTGTATATAATATTTATGTTAATGTAATACAGTCGCAACCTTTATATTGTTAGGTTTTTAAATACAGACATGATTTTAGATTTTTTTTTCAAGTGCTGAGTTTGGATTTTGGTGTGCAGGTACAGCGGCGTCAAACCTTAAAATGAACCCAAGACATGAGATAAACAAAGCCCATGTCAGTGTGGATGGACCTGTCTCATTATTACATGTGTCTTCAAAGACAAGTGGAAATAGTCTCAAGCTCCACAAGTACATTTCCCATTTCTTTTTGCTCATACAGGACTCTCAAAGGAGCTGCGACCCTGAACTACTAAGAAAACAGTTGTCGACTAACCAACGGATCAATGAACCCACTAACGGTTCCCTGTATGTTCTGTTGACGCTATTTAATCGATAAGAAAAGCATCAGATTTTGTCAGTTGTGTTTGTGCTCCAGTGATCATGGTCTCGTGTCACATAAATTCATTCATTAAAAAGTGCACTATTTCACTCTTAAACGTAATGAGTACATGTGGAAGTAAATATATATCATTTAATGTACTTAGATTCCACCACTGCACAAAAGTGCTTTACAATTAAAGATCACCATGGTAACGCAGACTGTGGCTGCTTCAGGTGACTGCTGTATTATGTTTTTTTTAAAACTCACTCAGTACGACAGGATGTATTTACAGGAGGCCAACGCACCTGGATCGCCCCCTGGTGGCCGGCTGCAGTACAGCTCATAAGCCCCGCCCCCCTCCATGTGAGCACATGGGACAAACTGAAAAGTCAAAATCCACCTCAAATAAAATTCTTCCTAAAGATGGTTTCTGTCCTTTTAGTTCATTCTTATCACAAAGATGTTTGTTCAAGAGTTTCATTTTGAATACGTTTGGTTTTAATTTGTTATTTGAGGCTGTAAGAATGAGGTCTTTGTACACTTTCACCACAGATCTCTGCTCTGTGACGGTCATCAACCCCGTCCTCCTGACTCATCTTTGCTTTTGCTGCGAGTCACAAAATGGCAGAAGAGTTCAAAGCACACGCAGCAGAATTCAAGCACAGTCAAAGTGCTGGAGCTGCGACGTGCCTTCACACGTGCATGTTAGTGCATGAACGAGTGAAGCAGCAGCCGTTAACACGGTTGTTAATGTTCTTATTGATATTTGAGTAAATTAAACTACTGAAAACTGAATGACTTATTACTTTTATGTGTTCAGAGTCACTTTGTCAAGTGCTTTCAAATGAACTACACTGAAATACAGAAAGTACCTGAACACAGCAGCAACAGAGGCGCTTCTTCTACCTTCCTTCATGCTATGAGAGCATTAATGCGCTCAGGTGTGAGACATCTTTTCTCCTTTACAGCAGCTCTACTGAAGCTCTCCAGCGTTGTCAGGTTACTATGACAGCTATAGTTATACGGTTACATTATTTTACACCCTAAATCGTGTTATCTTACACATGCAGGTACCTAATTTCAACACCTTTATTGCACGATCAGCAGCGTCCTACTCTTCCAACTGCATATAAAGAAAAAGACGGGGAAATGTACTTCGGAAACCAACGGCGTGACAAAAAGGGAAGACACTTCTGCGCTCAGTCGAGCAGCGCTAAACACGTCCTGTTCACAAGGCGTTCTCTTCGAAAGGGAAGAAACAGCTGCCTTTGTTTAAAAGGCCACCTCCTGCCCCACCTGTGCTCCAGTGTTTGGGTGTAGCTGATTAAAGAGGCAGATATTCAGGGGTCACAGATGAGCAAAACGATGGCATCTCAAGTACAACACAAACAACTAAACAGCAACAATGAATATGAGGTACGAGTCAGTACTCCAAACCAATAATCTGATACCAGCAGAGGGTAAATAAGGTCCATGCAACATGCATGTTTACTGTACACACTGAAGTATGCAGGAATATGAAGAGGACATGTCTGGTGAGGATACTCTGTACTTTAAGTGCATGTACAAATATAGATCTTCTTTAGATTGGAGGAAATGAACGTATCCGTCCCACAGACGGGGGTGTAGCGACAGTCCTTGTTCTTCATTTTAGGACTTTTCAGCGTGTAAACGGACTAAGAGGGTTGAATATTTACTGGATTCCTCCTGCAGTAACAGGAATATAGGAATGCACATTAAACATAATCTTTTTTTAAATAAGTGATTGTTTGAGAACCCCAGGGTGCTGATTGCTGCTTAAAGTGGAATGAACATTTGGGCTGACCAGCCTCAGGTTTCTTAACTCTTGGTGTCAAAGGTCCTTGAGGGATTTGACAGCCTTGGCCAGGTTGCTGTAGAACTCAGCCATGCTGGAGGGGAAGAAGGAGTCGACTACAGAGCGAGGGAGGAAGCCGCCCAGGTCCGTCTGGAAGAAGCTGAACACCTGGGTCTTGTTGGGCTCTCTGGAGAAACAACCGAGAGAAGCTGGAGTGAGTAGAGTGAAGGTGGACCTGGACCAGCGGATCCTCTACAAACACATACTGTACGTAGTGTGTCGGTGTACTCACCCTGACATGGGGACACAGATGCAGCCACATGGATGGTTGAGTCCTCTCACGTAGCCCGACTGGGGAGGGCAGCCCAGGTGACTCACATTGGTGGCTGTTGGACACAAAACAACGCACGATTGTCGAACATTATAATGATGTTTTTTCTGTGTGTAGATCTGCAGCTCTCAACCTGGGAGCTCGCTAACTGAGCCGAGAGCTAGGTTTCATCTATCCATATCTGCTGTGTTGCTGAGAATCAGAGAAGATCTCACTCTCAATCTGTTCATTCAAGATCCTGGCTGTAGCTTCATACTGAAAACATGCATCTGCAAACGGGGTTTTCTCATCTAACTTTATGCTGGAAAGTAAATCCGTGGATCTCCCACAAGGTGAACGAGTGTGCCGGTTGCCTGGAAGACTGAAAACCTGCAGACTCGTGGGCCTCGAACACACGTGGCTGGCATCAGACAGATAGTTAAGGTTCCTTCAGATGCATCTAGAGCTCAGATCTGGACTTTCCCATCGTTTTAACTATAATTTCTGTCAGTTCACTGCAACAAAGTCCACAGGAGTGACAAACACGAGCAGTTACACGATAAGTCAAGCGTTTGTGCACGTTATCCAAATCACTTTCCTGTAAACTGTGATGATGTTTACACACGTGTGTGACGTTCATCATCATTTTCTCTGTAAAGTACGTTTTTGTAAAGTGTAAAGTGGCAACATATTTAAGTTGGGAGGTCATATGGACATTTTTCTCCCATATGACCTCATGCCTTCCCAATAAACTGATGGGCTCACAGCCAAATGTGCTCCTGCCACAGCTGGTCAGGGTGTTACTGGATATTCAGATCATAAAATGTGATCCAGTGGTTAATAATTCTCCACCTTTGGGAGCTGACGCAGGTATACGCAGCTACTTTATATTATGGCCTTGATACATCAATATGTAGACGTGTGATGCACTATTGAAGTTTTAATGCCGTGTGTGAATTACTTTGTCACTGTGACCCTGAAATATTGATCTCCTGGTCTTCACAGGGAGCTCCCTTCTCTTACTCGCCAAGATGTTTTAAATATCTAAAGAACTATGATACAAGTTCTCCTCTTTGTAATAATGTGTATTTATCTGCTTATTTTCTTGTTGAACCAACAATTTGTGAAACTATTAAAATATTATATCATTGATTTTTATAATAACTGATCAAATATATATTTTTAAAGCTTTCAGGTGAAACAGTAAAAATATAGTCACATTTAAGATGAAATATATCAAAGACTACTTCAGTGCATGTGTTTAAGATTATTAGACAGATTTTAAGGAAACCCAGGTGGCACCGTGGAGATAACTCTCTCTCTCTGTCTCTGTCTCTCTGTCTCTCTCTCTCTCTCTCTCTCTCTCTCTCTCTCTCTCTCTCTCTCTCTCACACACACACACACACACCTACAGTGTTTGAGGGTGGGAAGTCGGTGAGGGATCACATCTATTGGCTAAAGTTCGGGGCTTCCGGTGCAGCCAGCGCACACTGAGATTGCATTGTGTTCTGCTTCTTTTGATTTCCCCCCCCAGACGGTTTACCTGCATGCAACCAAAGCCCGCTCCAACATGAGTAGTCGATGCTACTCGGACTACAAACAGAAACCAGAACAGCTTCCAGAATCTAAATCTTGTCCCTTTCCTACAGATTGTGCACAAACACATGCAGCTATGTGCTTGTAGAGATTACGTCTGTTCAGGGAATCCTCAGCACCCAAATCACTCCTGCAGAGCACACTGGATCTGAGAAAGTACAAAAGAAACAAGTACAGCAAGTAGAGGAGACAAGAATGAGTAATTACGCACCATTGGATGAAATGGTGCCATCTTCGTATTGCTTAACTAATATAACATCTACAAAGTCTCGTGGAGCTATGATACCCATAGCTGCTGAGGGCGTGACTGTTCGGCAGATAGAGATGTCCTGCACAAGAGTGGGAGACAAGGGCATGTGCTCAAACACTGAGTCCAACAAAGCAAAGGCAACAATGGACATCACCTCTGCTATCACATGCATGCATCAAAGCTGCACTGGGTGCGTTTTTGTTTTTACAATGTATGTGCATTTGTCCTAATTGATGAAATTTAGTAGGTTGGGAATGATAAATTATAGATTTCTGGTACTGTTTTGCTGCCATTATTCCTTTAACACCAATAAGTCAAGACACCGAGTGCAGCTTTAAAAACACAATCTGATGGAAGTCAAAAGAAATGTGACAACTGTATGTTATGTTAACTAATACACAATGATCGTGTCAAAACATCCTCTGATCCGAAGACAGAAATCGGTAACGCACCTCTGTGATTTGTTCCAAAAGCTCAAACCTTTTGACATTGTTGTCCCACTTGACGCGGAGCCCGTTGGGTACTGGTTTCAGACACTCCCACACTTTCTCCGGGCTGCCGTTGACGATCCCGTCCCCCTTGTAGCTGCAGAAGTCAGATGACAGTCAGGAGAGTGGATTATCCAGGCACATTACATTCATACATTCCTGGACAGGTCTTCTGCTCTGCACGCCACATGTTTCAAGCCTTGAAAAAAACTCAAACATGACTAATTACTGAAACCAATTCATTAAAACATATTAATACATAATAAATGATTTCTGAAAAGAATATGTCAGTGGTGTGGCCTAATGTGTCCTGATCCAAATTCATAAGGTTGTAAGAGACTTGTTCTAAAATCCTGTGGGTTTCAAATGCACCCATGGGTACGTGAAGTATTACAGATTTCCTCATTGTGTTCAACTGTTGATGGAATGAAAACTAGATGAGAAAGAAAGAAAAGAAAAAGTTGCTCTTGCTCACACATTCCCAGGGAACTCAGACGAGGGACGCCAAGACACAACCACGTCGTTCTGCCGAAGAAAACAACACATTAACAGGAAGCAACATCTGCCTTGGTTCAATCAATGGCTCTGTGACATGGATTCCCATCCAGGAGTGCTTGTACCCAAAGGGGGCACTTCTGCAGGTGCCAGGGGGGGGTCAGTACATGGTAAGATTGCAAAGTAGCTCAACTAACTATGATTTGATTAAAAGAATTTATCCACATTTTAAAAAGGCGTCGTAACACCTGAACTGTACCTGTTGAAATGTGCAAGAGTGCATGAAAAGGCTAAACAGGTAGCTAAAAGAAATGGATAAACAGTTCAAATAATTAGGTTGGAGCATTCAGGGTGCAGAGCCTCTGCAATGTGTCCAGCGTCCTTGGCCTTTAACTGCTCAGCCAATTAAGCAAATCCATTCAGTTGCGCTGTTCATTAGGCACCATGTGTGGCTGAACGAGTGCAGACAAACACGTGCACTAATGCACGACAGACTGAATTCTGAGTATCATTGAAATAGTCAGCAGTACATTTCACTTTGTATTGATAAAGCCACAATTAAAATAACCAATATCTGTGCAATGCATATCTTGTATATCAGTATTTGACCAGCTCCCCGGTGAATATTCACATATGATGTTTAGATCAGGTGTCTAAAAGTTAAAAGTTTGATATCATATTTGATAAGACGCTTAATACCAATGACCTTAACAAATATAATGTACTGTGGCTCAGGAAAAACATCATGACGGACAGACACTCGTGGCATCTTCACAATAGTATATAACTTTCTGACAGTGTCAAACATTGCACTTTATGGTTTTGGAAAACAATGTATTCCTCTGCTAATAACGTGCACTGGTTATTCTGGTTCAGTAACAGAGAAAAGCAGTGTAACTTGACTAAAATGGTGCATTTCAGCACATTTAGGCCCAACAACAAACCAAAACTGGGCTTTTGTCTTTCTGACACTTGCTTCCTGGTGACATGGGGTGCTGTGTGCTGAACTGAAGAGCTGAGCCTCAAGTTAGGTAAAAGTTATTAATCCTGTCCTGCCACGTAAGCTACCTATGTCGGTGAGCAAGGCCACGTTAAGCTACACTTTTATGGATGTTGTGTCAGAAAACACCATGAATCAGGGCAAGTGGACTGTGCACATTTACATATCACACAATAATCACAGCACACATTTACCGATTTCTTGCAGACTTTCCACCCGGATTCATCCCTCTTGTAGCTCAGCAAGCAGTCAGCCACTGCCATCGCTTTATGTTCATAATCCATAATAGTAAGTACAAAATGAACCGTGCCTTGCTAACCTAATTTCCTTTGCACAGACCGACTGGCGCTGCAGCGGCTAAGTGGTTTGATTTTTAACCTCTCAATTCAACCTAAAATCAAAAGTCAGACTTTTTATCTGGACTTTGTAACACGAGTGCAGCAGGGACAGGTAGTTACGGTTAGCAAGTGCACCAAACCTTTGCTCAGGTGAGCCTGAACCGCCACTACAAAGCTAGCTTTAGCCAAAATGAATGAAATGCCCGCATCGTTCACTACCAAGCAGCTAGCTCCCGGGTACGAGGTACGCGAATCGAAAACACCCACAATTCTGCCAATAACTGTAAAACCTTATTAAAATTATTTTGTCTTATATCTCGTTTAAAACGTTAAAATCTGAATCTGAATATAGTTGATGAATTTCCCGAAATACGAGGAGAATCGCTGGCAGGAGGCGTCATGTCATCTAGCGTTTTTTTCACTTCCGATTACAGGTTTCAAAATAAAACACCTCTTCTCAAATGTAAGCGTTTATTAACACGTACCATGTGCTATCATGCCACTTTCAGTATGTTTTCAATAGCATGCAGTGATTCTATCACGTATTGCACTTTTGTTTTGTTTTTGTTTACGGCAACACGTTTAATCCAGCTCCGCGTATTTTATTGTGAAGGCAAACGTGTCCGACTCTCTCTTGGAATCTCGTCGGCTTCACGCACCTGCGGCTAGAGCGTCCTCGCTCGTTGCAGCAAAGCATGCTGGGAATTGTAGTGGTCACGTCATCCCAGATGAACTTGGGGAGCTTGCATCAATGTGACACGATGGACTTTTATTGTAATTGCATGGAGATGTTTTAATGGCTGATGTTACACTAACAGCATCAAAGTGGTTTGTTTTTATATTGCAAATTACACATTGCTACAATAACCTATTTAATTAGCCGACATAGCTGTTTCAGAAATATACAAGACACACAGGAGAAAGAAATCACATTTATATTATTATACTCGCTTTCAGTGCAATTTGTTCACCCCTAGTAGTGTATATGTCTGAAATTTGGAGAAACACTTGAACAGAATATATAATTTTACCAAAGGTGTCATACATTGGAGCAGACCAGGTCATTTGACTCTGTGACATTTAAATCAAAGCTGGTTTTGGTCGTTTTGGTCAGCTTTCCTTGCCTGGCATCAGATTTGAGATAGTGCTCCTTGGTGTGGATGACTTGAATGTACTGGTCAGTGCTGCTGTTCTGCTGGTCACTGCTTGAGGCCAGGGATGCTGAGTCTGACTCTGTCAGGGGGGTCTCCAGCTTTGGTCTCGTTTTGGGCTTCACATAAGACTCCACGTGCCTGGTCCTGGCCGAGGACTGACAGTGTCTTCCTGGGGAATGGATGGGACGCCTGGTTCGCACAAGAAGAGGGTCTGCTCCTCTCACACTGGCCGGGAACCGGGAGTGTGACTCCAAATCCCCCCGATCCATTTCTCCTTCCCCATCCTCCTCTTCATTCTCTTCTTGAGCTGCATGTCTTCCTCGAGCAGCGTGGCCACCTTTAGCCTTGGCCACGTGGCTCTCTACGCGGTCACCGATGTAGAAGTGTGCAAGGTGGTGGAGGTCCGAGAGGGAACGGGGCCGATGAGCCTTCCCCAACGACATCCGCCTCTTGCCTTTTCCCTCTTCCTCCTCCTCCTCCTCCTCCTCTTCACTCAGATGTTGCTGTGATGGATGCGGCCGTTGAGGATGTGGTTGGTGCTGAGTGGTGCGGGGGGTGTAGCGCTTGATGTTGCGTGGGTACAGCTCCAGGATCTCTGCAGGCTCCTCCATGAGGAAGTGGCGGGGGATCCGTGTGGCTGAGCGCAGCAGCTTCTTCCTCGGCTCGTGCTCATTGACGATGACATAGCGGGTGGTGTGACCGCGTCGCCCTCCCCTCTGTGCAGTGATGATCCCGGCAGCCTCCACAGGGTGTAAGGGGCGTATGGTCTTCCTGTACAGGGGGTCAGAGTGGATGTTGTCAGAAAAGCGAGCTGGGGGATTGTACGCCGTGTGGTGGGAGGACTTGGACCTGCAGGTACCACTAGGGCCACCAAGAAAGTGTGGAGGCCTGTCATGAGAGAGAACAACACATAAGAATCAGCTTGTATGATTACCTTTATGTAACAGGATTGTGCTGTTATAAAGCATGGGCTGATCTGAAATGGCTGTACTGCATCGCCACATAACAATGTCATAATTCTGACTAAATGGAGACATGATGTGCACTGTGATGGGACTGTTAAAGTAGTGAAATGAATGAGAACCAATGGGTGCATGGAAGCTCCTCAAACTGGCTCAGCAGTGATGTAATGTAAAAGCTATTTGTACAAACATGGTCTTAAACATGCAGAAATACTGGGATGGTCCTTAAATATTCAGCATCCTTTTCATGCCAGAAAACATTCCTATAACTTACAAGTATTCAGTGCTTCCCACAGAATATTATTCTTTTCAGAGTGGAAAAGAAACTGAGACAGCATTTAGAAAACCTAGATTAATGCTCAAGTAAGCACAACTTAGGGCTGAACGATTCATCGACTTTGTATCAAACGTGCAATTTTCAAATCACAGAAGCTACAGTTTGAATTATAACATGGATTGTAGTGAAAGTTATAGTTTAGGTGGCTATAGTTTGCTATATATGGTGAGAACATGTTTCCTCAGCTCAGAAACACTAACATGTTCATCACGTTTGAAAAGGGGGAGACTGAGAGGAGTGTTTTTGTGTCCTAAATGTAGTAGTAATACATTTACTACCACTACATCTTTACTTTTTCATTTACTATAGGACAATGACTGAGTTAGTCGCCTTTAGTTGGACAATATTGAGCACCGCAACGGACCAAAGGCACTAAAAGGTTATGAAACAAGTCAAAAATATTGCTGGAAACATCAATAAATAATTAAAGTGGAGTGTAAAAAGAAACATAAAGTCAGGATCAGGGAAAATATGCAATAGATAAATAAAGACAAAAAAGGTAGGAAACTTAATGAGATAGTAAAACATAAATAGAGGAGTAAATGAAATAAAGTTTTATTTTATTAAATGACCTGCTGTGAGATAAAGGGGGAGAAATTGTTCACTTTTTCTACCAACTGATGTTCAAGGACATCATAAAGCCTTATATTTCATTATTTTATCTGTAGAAACAAGACATGTCTGTGTGATTATGTAGAAATGCATCTTCTTTAATAAAGTGTAGAGCTTGAATCCTGTCCTGGAGTTACATTTCCAGCACTATTTAAATGACTATTGCTCAGAAAACCTCCAGTTGGTCGTTTGCCTCAAATCGTTCAGCCCTTTCACAAGTCCTGCACACTTGATCAACATGAATTATTACACATTCCCATTGGCTGTATCTTCACTATTTATCAATTCTACAATAACATTGCACCATATCCATCATATAAGTGGCATATAAGCTATAAACCGGTATATCAGTGTGTGTGAGACCTGTTGGGTATGTGCTCCAGCCTGTGTTTGGGTAGGACGGTCACTGTTGGACTTCTGACAGATCCGGACATGCGGCCTCTGTTCAGGTCCGCCCTGGACGCTGACTGGCTGATGGTGCGGATGCTGTTTCCACGATGAACGGGAGACTGGAAGTTTGTGACGCTGCCCTTGTGTCGGGGCGAGGGAGTGTGGACCGAGGCCTCCTGGCTCGTGGCGTCGCTCTCCTGCTGATCCGGCTTCTTGTCCGCTGCAGCCTCTGGAGCCTGCAGCCTCGCTGAGGTTGGGTTAAAGGTCACAGGTTGAGGGTCACAACACTACAAGAAATAAAGGAACACACACAGGAGACCTGGACAAACACCAGAGATACCTGCGGCTATCTGGAAGACCTTCTTCTTGTCCTCAGTCCGCTCCTGAAGAGATTCAAAGAAGGCTTTAAACATCACTGGACCATCACCATCTGTAATGTTCAGTTTAGAGCTGCACCAGTTATTTTCTCTAACCATTTTCTATGTCTTTGCTTCAAGAAATGACATAAAATACTCAAATAATTCAAAATCATTTAGATTTTATCTGTTAATGTCCACTTGGTACAAATCTTGGACATCATTTAACCAAATAACCAAATTCAACGGATCCTTCAAAAGAAAGTTTCTTCATATTTTGTGTTTATGTAAAAAAATAAGAGGAGGAGAAAAAATAAATCACACATTGAGATGTATGTTCTGTATCGGCAGTAAAAACCCAGCATGTTTCTGCCTCTGGTGTTTGGTTCCCACAAACATCTGGACATGCTCGAGGCTGGTCAGACCATATTCTTCCTGTCATATAGGAACTACTATACTACTAAAGCTGCTAAATGCAAACGTGCTATGATTGAGAAGCTAACTATGAAAAGAAATATAGTTTGATCCTCTGAGAAAGATTCCTCAGGAACCCACAGTCTGGAGCTGCATCCTCAGCTGGTTGTTGGTGAATTTGAGGGATCTGGCAATGGCCTGGAGATAGTATATCAGCATGCTGAAACACACAGGCACAGGAGTCAAGATGACATGTTGGTGTGTGTCTGTGTGTGTGTGTGTGTGTGTGTCTGTGCAGTCTTACAACAGCAGCAGCAGGGCTGGCAGCACTACGACCGGGCTGGTGACGTAACTCATCACTTTACTGAACCACAGGGGGAAGTCACTGGCTACCGTCTCGGAGATGATGTCGTAAATCTTCTCCTGGCCACTGAGACACATGTTTAAGCACTTTTTATTCACGTTAACATTTAGAAACAATATAAATACAACCACACCTTAACGTGCACACAGAACCTGAACATTACAAAGTGGTGGTGAAGTGATTGTTTTGAGTTTTCTGTGGAATGAGGTTGATTTTTCTTTTGCACTGTAAATAAAGGCGAGTCGTGTTTGTGCGGACTGGTCACAACTCCTACTGACACTGGTGGACCTGTATTCTATGACCAAGAACACAAACATTACAAAGACAAAGGACAACGTGTGGGGCAGCATCGATCTATTTATCTATCTATTGGGAGTATTTAGTATTTTCCTGTCGTTTGTTTGTGTGTAAAGACCTTTAGGCTGCAAGGAGCTCCTCCTCCTCCAAATGTGGTGAGTGCCAACTATTCCACAACCACAGAGGTATCTAGCAGGTACTTCTCTATTTGTTCCAGACGCAGACACATTCCTTCTGCATTCAAAACGTCCACACGTTCCCGCAGAAGAAGAAGTCCTCGCCTGCAGTATTTACAGTACGTTGGTTTGTGCATGTGGCAACTATTCAGAAGGTTTCAGGGGTTTCATGTAGTCACAGGGACCCTGCATGTTGCTTTACACATTCTCTATATATACATTAACAATGACTACCTTCACAAAGTCATTTAGTCCGTCAGCGTTCATCACCATCACTTTTTAATGGCATCATTTATAAGAAGAAACAGCTGATCGTTGTGTTACTGGTGCGCTGGATGTTGTCGTGTGTTTTATGCTGTTTAAGTATTTTCATTCAGGAAGTGCAAAACACTCATTTTCTGGGTTCAGGACTCGTTCCTGCAGTTTTCTCTTTGACATTGATTCTATCATGATTTGTAATAAAGACATGTGGTCTTCCATTGTCAGTAAATGAATGTGTGTTGGACAAACGCAGCTTTCTTTCTCTCTGTGGATAGTATTGATACCTGAAGGGGCCGCAGTGCTGTGATGGTCTGTATCTCACTATGGAAAAGATGGTGGGCAGCATACACAGGAACAGCATGAACAGCAGCATCGCCAGGTAGAAATTGTTTGATCTAACAAAAGAAAGAAAGAGAACATGGGTGAGTTAAAACGAACCATTATCAGGAGTTTTTGTGCTCATTATGGGGTTTATTTTCATGCAGAATACAGTTGAAATTGAACTGATTACTGTAAACATTTTTCTCAGCTTTGTTTGTTCCATCTGAACCCTTCACTGACCTCCACAGCACGGTACCGTCATGTCTAGTGACTAAGTGTCTGAAACCATGGGACAGGTATTCACACTGCTACTGTAGCTGCAGCGCAGTGAAATAGGTTTAATTACGGTGAATAGGAGCACGTTTGAGAAGAACAAAACAGTGGTGATTCGTTTTTATAGACACTATTCCTCAAAGCTCAAAGCTGCATTCTGTTCATTAGGTGGACATTTTTACCGAGCTGGACTGAAAACATGTCCCTAACCTCATCTTTTCGTGACTTTTACATCTGCTACAAATAAAATGCCATGGCCTTGTGTTCTTTAAATAAGGTTGGACCTGCATGAGCACAGCATAATGAATTAACTAGCATTCAAGTCTTTTCATGAGGTCAGGTGCAGCTGTCAATAGACCCTTTTTACAGAAGACATTTAAAAATGTCAACGCAGAATAACGCATCTGTCCTGTGGTCTGATGTGGCCATACTGTGTGACTGTACTGCAGCAGCCTCCCACATTATATATATTTGTGTGTGTGTGTGTGTGTATGTGAAAGCCTCGGTTATTCATTCGGTTGTTGTTAGTTTTACAGCCTAATGCACAACAGCTTTTCAGCAGTTTTCCTGTTTCTTTCCTCCGGCCTCGGCACTTGATGGCGTGATGCCGGTCTGATGTATGATGCTAAAACAACATCCATATTATCAGCAACAGAAATATTGACAGTATTACACACATTCAAGTGTGTCAGCACTCCATAATTCTGCGTAATGAACGAAAAAAAAGCTATCAGCAACATGTCACGATCAATCTCTCTCTCTTCCAGCACAGCTGCATTTAATGACTCGCATCACAGTGTGTGCAGGTGCGGCTGACTGGCTCTCGCACCACATCTGGGAGCAACTGATAAGGACGGGAAGAGTGGGCTTAGATTGTATGTATAGGATGCAGACACTGTACTGATGGACTGCACACTGATTTATCACCATCACTGCGGAGCTGGAAAATGGAAAGGGAGGAGAAAACCGCTAGAAAAGCACTGCTGATCATGTGCAATAAGAGCAGAGTGCTGAGTGCGTAAGGGTGGAGTGTGTGACGGAGAAACCTGTTGTTCTGAGAGTGTGTGTCCTCTTCTGTGCAGGACTTTGATCCTTCTCTTTAATGCTATTATACTACGTACCGCAGAGAATCACAGCCACACTTAGGATTCTGACAATAAAGTCATAATGAACACACATCTAGTAAATATATATCCATACAGTTCCTTAACAAAACACACATACCACCACAAACGTGTGTGTGTGTGTGTGTGTGTGTGTGTCACACCTGGAGGCTCGGAACACCTGCTGATGGGGAACGTTGCAGGTGAGGACGGCCCAGCTCCTCAGATACATCAGACCAATCAGCTTCAGCACGTTAAAGGCAGGAAGACAGGGAGAGAAAAACGCTCCCATCCTGGAGGGAAGAAAGATAAGTCAGTCACACACACACACACACACACACACACACACACACACACACAGCCGCTGGAGTCACACCCCATATAACAGACATTACATCCAGTGGCTCACGGTCTCACTTCATTATGTTCATTGCTGCAAGGCGACGTTTCTGAAATGAGCTGAGGAAATACAGTGGAGGTGTAATGGAGAGATTATCGAGGGCCACAGTCCTCGCAAACAGGGTCACGGAGCCTGTTCAGCACCGGCCAGACTATTACCTCTGAATTAGATCCTCTATTACACACAGCGGCGAGGCCAAGGTGATGCAGTGGAATTAGAAAGATAACCTCAGTATTTCATCATCTGTCACCTATTTTAGACAAATCTTACCAGATCATTCCTTGGTTATAAATCAGATGCAGGACGTTCTCTGCTATTTTGAACTCTCCATATTCAGGCTGCGGAAAGACGGAAAAAAGCATTAGTGTGGCGTTTCCTCTTTCAGCTTTTCTCTTGAGGTTTTTTTAAACATGCAGTGGATGTTAAACGAAGGTTCAACTGGCTGTTTATTTCTTTTTTGGAGGTTTATGGTAATGAATTTACTCTGTCACCATGTTCTGTGGTTAAGAGTATAAGAGTATAAGTTTTTTATATTTCTAAAGTAGTTTCTGCACTGCCTTTGACTCATCATAAACCATCCTGCCCTCCTATCCTTCATCTATGTCTCTGTTCTTAATGTTTGAATGTTTGTCTACCAGCAGCTCTAAGTTACTACTAACTACCACGTAATATCTCCTAAAAACAAAAGTGTAACTATGACAATTAGTACTTCTAATATATAACTATTCCTAACTTCCTGCAGCCTTCCTTGTTGCCTGGCGACTGCTTTTACAGTTTTAACACACACAAAAGTGAACGTGTGTACAAACTCACAAACTTGCTCTCTAAATCCCAGCAGCAGCAGTCACTCAGGTAGCGAACCACCAACCCTCTGATGAAGTCGATGAGCAGGATGCTGGCCACCGTGAAGATCATGTCAATGATGGACAGCTTCAGCATCTCCTGGAGACGCACCACACACACGGAAACATACCAGCATATACAGATCATTGGATTATTCACGGCTCCAACGATCGTGTAGATAGTGCAAAGAGAGAATTACTGCATGTGTACACGTCTCAGTAAGTGTTGTGTGGACTCATCAAATGTTTGAATTGTAATAACTGTGGTGTTATTCCTTGACATTCATTTATGACCTAATATCTGCTGAATAATCTGCTTAATATCTCTAATTGGGACCAATTCATGGTCCTTAAATGTTTTATATACATTCCTGTAAAGACAGCGTGAACATATTTGACATTTTTCTATTTCTAAATTGAGCCACTTTCAGATTTGAATTGTATAAATGTCTTTTCTATTGAAGAAAGGCTGGTATGTCACGTGAACACAAAGTGTAAAGCAATCAGAAGACAGAACCTGTCCCACGTAGGTCTCCCAGCACTGGTCCTGCTGCGAGCGAGTATTCTTCTCAAACACAACTGTCTGGTTGGAGACAGCTCCTGCGCCGCTCCTGCCACTGTTCGCGACGTCCAGCACCATGGCGACGGTCGCTACGGTGCTGTTGCGATGCTCAGAGATGTCAGACGCCAGGGTGGCGAGGCCGTCCACCTCAGGCTGAGAGAGGGTGGCCAGGAAGGAGCTGGAGTCGGACCAGTTACCTGGATTCACTGGGACCTGGAAGACAAGTAGGGAGCATCTACGCGCTCTGCTTCTCTTATACAGGCAACTAATAATGTCCTGTAGAGTTAAGTGCAGAGCTACAGTCAGGACATGCTAAGCGTAGCTTAGCACAAAGACTGGAAGGTAGTTAGAACTATCACTGATCAGATTATAGCCGGGGTTTAATCTGAAGAAAGTCACACACTCAACGTACATTTACTAAATAACAGAAAGACAAACTTTCTGTTTGTTAGCAAGAGCCGACTGCATAAACACAGAGACGTCACGTTGCATCACCACTAAATCTCTACAAACAGATTTCTGCATATAGATATGATGTTTCTGTTTGTTGTCTGTTTGTAGGTTGAGTAGTATCGACCAATCAAGTTTAAGGAGGTTTTCATGCAGATAAACAGTTCATGTGGAGAATCATTGGCCAAAATGCAACCTCGGCTAACACCTGACGACAACTGAGCTTTTAATCAACCTCTGAACCCTCGAGATCAGCTTTTTATTCGCTTTTTCACATTTATTTCATAAATCTGCATTTAATTCTGAACTAATTCTGAGCTTCTCACAACCTGTGATCACTTATGTTGCAGAATCATGTCCAGAATTCAGCTGATTGATCAGAACTTTAAAGGAATAATGGATGAAAACAAAACTTATAGTGTAACTATAGTGTCTGTACTCACAGCAGAGCTCATGCTGTTGACCTTATCAAGGAGGGCAATGATGAGGCTGTAGAGGTTCCCCAGGTATAAAACCAGCACTCTGTAGACACACACGACCGACGTTAGTGGGCAGAGAGACCTGCGATGCTTCATGTTTTGTGTAATTAGCCGCCGGCGTGCTGAAGTACCTGGCCAGCTGGAATCGCAGCGAGGTTCGTGGATGGTACATCTCGAGCTGAGCCACCAGCTCAAAGGCAGACGGAGCAATCATGGTGATGAGAGACACCACCACGCTCACCTGGAGAGAGGGAGGAAGTGAGAGAAGGAAGGAAATCTTTATACAATACACCTCTGCTTCATCAGCAAACATGTGAAAGTCCTGATCTTTTGATAAATTAGATCTAGAGTGAAATGTGTCCATCAGGTTCAGGACTGAACGTCTTCAGCATCAGTCGTTACATTTTCTTTCTGTGTCATTTCAGCAGCAGTGGCTAAACTGCCTTTCAATCCATGCACAAAAATCTCTTTATACATTAAATCTGATGTACACAAATTCTCATCACGCGAGATGATACGGTGACAAAGTTAATTGAAGAGCACATTAGTGCACAACAGTGAGGTCACGTGGGACGGACAAACGATGATTACATGAAACTATCCAGTAATTGATGACAATATTAATCATTTACATAATTTCTCATACATCTGGTAAGACTGGGTATTGATATGTGATGTCTTTACAGTACTATATCACTTCTAACTGCTCAATAGAATCTATCTAATAAACCAGGGAACACAAATGATAAACAAACGGCACAGTAATGATCCGTAACCTTACTGCACTGCCAGGATGTTTGACATCACCATGAGGAACTTGTTAGGCTCAATTGTTATGAACAAGCTAAAATGACAGCTAAGTCTTTAGCCTAATTAGCCATGTATCTTAACATTGGATTAATTCTTGACTTTGATGGAGAAGACAAACAAAGTACCTTCACATTTGTGTTCTTTGTTTTCTTCATAATTTGGTTTTCTGACACTAGAAACACCAGAAACAGACCAGCACTTGTATCCTCTCCGTCTGTCCCACGTAGCTTTAGAAATGCTCTTTATTTCTGTTTCATGACATTGTAAACTGTTTTTTTGATTTTGATTTTGACTAAATAGATATTTAACAGATAAATTCACAATTACTTTACTTCCATTGCCCTGGAAAGTACAATATAATGTAAAAAAGATTAAATTAGCTCTATCAGAAGTGGATACTTTTGCCATCATGGTGACAATACACAAAGTATATTTTCATCCAGAGCAGTCGTCTTCCACTGGATTAGTCTCAGGTCTCCACTCCCAGTGATCCTTGGAACTGTATTGTATATTGGATAATCTAATCAAACTAATGAAGATGAGGATGATGATGTCTGCTCTGCTACCTCATTCTTCTCCCACAGCGTCAGCTCCGGCTTCTCCTGCTCTAGTTTCTGAGAACGATCCACCACAAAGTAGATGATGTAGATGCTGCCAGCCAGAGACAGCAGCACCAGGATGTTGGCTAAGATACGCAGACTGATCAGAACTGCCCTGAAAAAACACACAGTGCACAGAAACACAAATGTCTTCGGCAGAAATCTGAAGTGCTCAAAGTGTTTTATAGTTCAAAATGATGCAAACGCAGCTGGAAACTGGTGCAGGAAGTCAACTGGTGTCTGCCGCTACACTCTTCTCCCTGCATCATATATCCAACACACCTTTAGTGGATGCCAAACATTCATTCTGTACATATTCTACACTCACATAAAGGAATATACTTTACACAACCTCGTTTCCTCTCCTGCTCTGACATCTAATCAGTGGTAGCTGAGATACTCATTTATTTTCTTCGAATGTCTTTTTGTGTGATTCACTGTCGGTGTCTTATGTCAGGATGAGTGCACGCCGCTGTGTATAAACTGTAGAGACTGAAAATCAACGAGCCCAGTGGCTTATGGAGACGCTGCTCGATTGTTTCAGCTTACCTGACAGGAGAAACACTAATCAAGCCCGTGCACAGAAAACATGCAAATATCAGACACAAATAACAACGACACATACAGACTGGTGTCCTTCTTCTTCTCCTGCTCCTCCACGATGGCTTCCTGTGCAGAGAAACATGTGCGATTATGTGTTTGAGCATGACACATGAATACAGAAGTACAGCGGGGCAGCGGGATGTCCACGTGTCTCTCTGACCCTGATGTTGTTGACGATGGCAGCTCCTTTGCTCTCTGCAGCCTCCGGGTTTCCGATCAGGTAATCCCAGGCACAGAAGATCCTCCAGCAGAACGTGAAGTTCTCATCAGAGGCGCTGGCCAGGCTCAGACGAGAGTTCTTGGCCATTCTGCAGGAGCGTCGTCGTTTAGAGCATATCATCAAAACTTACAATATCTTATTATACAGTAGCAACATCTCTGGGATGCTGACGTTGTCTGCAAACTCTAGACAGATGTCCATGGAGATATTTATAATCCCTAGAGAATGAATTATCTCGTGACCACCATCAGCTAGATAGTCACAATGAGAGCATCTCTGCGTTCCCAGGGTTATTTGCTCCAAAGGTCCCATGATCCTCAGCTCAGTATCCAATAATATCCAACAGACACAAGCTCAAAACTCGACACAAGGCCGGACCAGCTCAACAGAGACGAAGAGCAACGGAACAAAGTCATTTCACGAGGTTCAACTCTCAGATAAAGTCATGGTTGTTGGAGGGTAAAGCCACTTCACTCATACATTTATGAATGAACCCAAAGTTAGAATATAGCACATTTATACGAATTTGTTTTAAATGTATTTGTAAATCTTTTAAACCACTAGGGAGACTGATTAAATGTGTCTTATGCCTTATTATAAATATTATGTACATATTTAGCTGGGGAACATAGGACCCCCAAACCCCAAAAGCTCTGTGTTGATTTACTTCGGCCCTGTGAGCAGACCTGCTGCTGTCATACTACTACTAGTCTTTAGTGACACGACTTGATCAAGTCATTATCACATCAGTGTGAGGTGTAAAGACTGATGATTACTTTCTTAACAGAATGATGAAACTGTAGGCGAAGACAGCCATCCCAACCAGGAAGTAGGCGAGTGGCAACCGGTACCCTGCACTGCCGATTTTCCTCACCCTGCCATAGTAACCATAGAATAACACAGAGTACTGCAGGTAGCCCTGTGGGGAGACAACATACACACACACACACACAAGGAAGTACATGAAGACATGACAAGGAAATCTACATCCACAGTATAAAGGCTGAGCAGTTGCCAGGTTGTGTGTAGCGTGTGGATTCATAGACGATTTGGCAACTTGGGTGACGTCAGACAAACATACACAACGTACGAATCTTCATAATAAAGCAAATTACGAGAGTTTCCCGGGAAAAACAACAAAGCAGGAGGGCGCTGAGGGACGACCTTGATATATGGGAGAAACCTGGGGAAACAGGAGGGCTGGCAGGTCTGAATATGGAATTACTGGCTTCATCTATCTGTTAAAGTGATGGCTGTTTGTCATTCAGCCACAGGAACACCTTCCTTCACTGCTTTGCTGAGACGTTACTGAAAAGGCCACAATGCTTTGGTAGATAGATATTTGTCAACTGTTCTTCAGCAGTGAGTGGAGGAGTGTTTCCTGTTCTCTCACAGGCAGTATCAGGGGTGGATTTAAAGTGTTTCCTTGCCACTGTCGCCTAGTTCTCGCTCATGGTGGGACTGTTGTGTCTCTGTAAATATAAAGCCGGTGTTGATCTGCTCTATAGCAGTAAGTGAGATAACTGTTATGATGTGGTGCTATACAAATAAAACTGTCCTGACGTGAATAAAAAGGACAACATATTATATTGGGGTAGAGGTCAGGGAGGCAGTAATGTAATGTCTGAATAACGGTCCAACTGTTAGAAATGTGCTATCAACAGAGCAGTAAAAGGACAAAGAGACTTGCCCCAAGAGACCAGATGGTGTCCAGGTCCTGGGCAGAAGCCAGATGCTCCTTGGGGATAGTTTTACTCCTCGTTGTTCCAAACGGAGCTCCAGCCAGCAGCTAGCACACACCAACAGACCAACTAATGCGTTATGATAATAATACAAAGACATACTGAGATATACTGGATTTACAGTGAGAAATACACACACAGGGTCTCATAGTGTTCAGTTTGATTGAAACTTTTCATCTTGCGAAAAAACGATTGAAGCATCAAAAAAAGTTCATTGTAATCGTTGATGGTACCAGACCATAGTTAGGTCTCTAGCTGCACGCCAATTAAAGGATCTGTTTCTGAGAGAGAGATAAGAGAGTCGATCGATCGATCTCACATTTGTGTGGAGTACAGAGCGAGACTCAGACGGCTACCAACACCTACAAACTCCTCAATATGTCAACATGTAACTCCCCCTAAAATCACACACTGCTCCATATTGATGTCTCGGAAAGAAAGAAAAGGAGCCCGGCTCATCAGAGAACGTCCAATTAGACAGCAAAATATGTTGTTCATCCATGAAGTGTTTCCTGATCGGACACCAACACAACTTGGTTAGGGTTAGGGAGGGATTATGGTTTGGAAAGGTTAGGGGACCGCCGTTGACGGAAGCAGAGAAAGAAGTCAGGCGAGGCACAATAAAGAGCAGCAAAGGTCGTCTAGAGACTTTCACCCAGGAGGCCACTGTTCACGTCCCGTGTTAAAGTCCCACATGTTGTTGACCCACCCGTCCACGTCCTGTGGACTTTATCACTCTATAACAACACACTACTTCCTACTTTACGTCTGGCAGACAAGCGTCATAACTGCTGTGGCCACTAGAGGGCTCTCCCACATGAACGTGACACTCGTGGGTCTCGTGGAAACTACGTGTGCAATGATTTTACATAAAAAGGAAACCTAGCATCCGGTTTTATGACCATGGCTTTAATGGCTTAGTTTAAATGTTCTAAATGCTGCTGTGACCGGGCCCTGAGACTGTGTCGTAATGTGTTTCATGAAATGAAACAATATTTTATACCTTATATCTCATGTAGACACACAATCATCCTGAAAATAACTTGATGTGGAAATATTGCCTCTGACTTGCAGGCCCTTATAAGCACAGACATCAAATGTGATCCATGATGAAGAAGAGGTGAGATAAAGGATCATGGAGGGAGAGCAACGCAGAAGAAATGAATGGAGGAACAAGATTAAGCATTGGGAATGATGGGAGAAGTCATGTCTGAGGAAATTGCTTGTGTCTGCACGTCAGCGACAAACATAAATCGTTTCTCCGTCTGTCCTCTGTTCCCGTCTACAGTTTGTGCTTTAACTGGTGGAGCTGAAGCTGCTGGACAATCACCAGGCTACACATCTGTAGATTTACAGAGGATTCAATATATAACATTAATCATTGTGTCTTTTATATATTACTCTAAAAGCCGTGCCGTTATCTCGAGATGACGAGTTAACTATTCTGTTATCTCGAGAAAACGAGCTTTGTTATCTTGTGATAACGAGATAATCAACCCGCTATCAAGAGAAAACAAAACATCCATAACGTTATTAGCCTACTTATGAAGTTTATCAGAGACGCCTGTAGCAAGTGTTTAAGCTGAAAACACGAGAATATAAGAATAACGACACAAAAACACTGCAGTGAAGTGGAAGTCTGACTTCCAGAGCTGTCACTGTGATGGAGCACGTGCTAAACAGAGTAAATGCAAATGTAGGTGTTTAACAATGCAGGTAGTGCAAATGTAAGGTGATTAAAAACAGTGCAGGAATAATGATAGTGCGGATAAAATAAAGCACAATTAAAGATATAAACATGTCTTATGCAAATAATATGCACATTGGTCATTTACGGAGAACACTGTGAGATAGAAGAGCTTGTTATCTCAGGTTAACAATACATTTTCAGAAAGGTTTTTAATTCGAAAAGTTTTCTTCCTTTTCATTTCAGACGTGTATCTTTATGGATATTGATGAAGATGATGAAGCGGTGCCAGAAATCTCTCCTTTGCCTCTCCACTGGCTCTTTTGAACCATCTCCAATGCACCTGGTCATGCGATGCAATAGCTGTGTATCCAGGCAACGCTACAGAGCATCATCTGATATAATTCATAATTATAACTATATATTTCATTGTTTAAAACAGCAGAACTGCTGCCTTGGCCCGGTTCATTGCCTCAGTGGCTATAATAAGCATTTATTCAGCAGGTCTTTAGTCAAAAGTATAGAGGGAATAATAATTATTTTGGCAATTGCTAATTCCCCAGCTGATGTGTCGATTGGTGGCTATAGTAAAAAGTATGTTTCAGTTTATATATTAAGGTTTAAATAAGGATAAGCTATTTTAAATTTGATCTGCTTAGCGTCTGTATTATTTGTCAATTGTTGTACAACCTCAATAATTTTACATTTTTGTACTGAAAGAAATCTTTGACTAAATCAAACTCTTTTAACCCAAATATTCACATATGATTCATATATTGATATACGAACATTTGTACAATATTCAATAGACTTGCTGACCTCTGGTAGGACGATGAAGGCTCCAGTCATGATGGTGAGGACGATGTTGATCCCAAACAACCAGCGGAGGAAGATGAAGTAAGAGGCCACGCCAGACCCAAAGTGACCTCAGCATAAGAGATGAAACATATGAGACTGACTGGCATGTCGAATACACTCCACACACACAAACAGTGATGTGGTAAATAGGTCAAGGTAAGTCAAGTACTTGACAGCAGGCTACTTTACATCAAACTAAACAAATGATAGCATTTCGAGCATCACTCGCTGATATAATTACTTAAATGAATTCTGTAGAGCAAGCAGATGACTCACTTTCAATTTTCTTGATCCTCACTTCCCAGGGAATGAACAGGACCACGATGTTGTAGAGCACACGGGAAAGTTTCTTCAGCAGCTGCAGGAGGAGAAACCAGAGTTTACAGTGCACAGAGAAAACTCTAACTGACACACGCACACACACACACACACACACACACACACACACACACACACACCTTTCACCATAATGTGTTGTCTGTGAATTTATCTGGCCATCAATGGTTCAAGATAAACTCCACCTCTGAAAACTGGGATTATAATATAGAAATCTGTAGTATATTCAAACAGCTTCTGCCTTTGCATCTGAGAACATGTCACCTGCACCTCCATTAGAGGACTTTGTCATGTCAATGTAAATCACAGGTGTTTCAAGTGTTCTTTCTGAATGTAGAAACTAAAGAAACCAAAGTGACACAGTAAACTGGATCAGAACAGAACAGACCTTGTTCACAACACACACAAAAAAACACAACCAGTCTTGAAACATCGGTGCTACAGAAACGTGAAACGTCCTCTGTCCTCCGGTGTGTCACTGTGGGCAGCTTTGGGGGAAATATGTCCTCTATACCGTACAGGCACACCTCCGTTTCCTCTGTCTGACTACACTGAGAGGAGCTTTATGTTATTTCACTGCACTGCAGGGACCCGATGATCAGAGCCAGAATAATAAAACATGTCTGATCTCTTTTGTGCGGGCTGCTGATTTCTTATTTTAATAAAGCTTTTCTCCTGCTGTGGACTGAACACACACACACACACACACACACACTTTATCTGTCTCTCTGTATCACATGCACACATATACAGAGAGGAAGACAGGCAGAGAGAAAAAGCTATGCAGCCGTAGCACAGCAGCATGAGTGAATTTATAGCCTGTTGTTATAGCTCAGTTTAATTAAAATGTTCAGGCTACTCCGGGCCCCATTAGAATAAATTGACTTTTAGTGAGCTGTGAGATGACGAGTTATTATTTTTACAGTTTGGTGCACAGCTGAAAATCCTTGATCTTTATCTGACCCCTTATCTTGATTAATAATTATCATCTCAGTTCTGATTTTTACTTTTCAGCAATATACTGTAATGAAGTACAGTGAAAATAAAGGTACTATATGTAGCAATTTACACGTATTATTTGCTTTGTATGTAGACCTTCGCCGACGTTCTCGGTTGCCTAAAACAACCTGTGGACCGATTTATACCATGTGGCATTAAAGGTGTATTCCTGAATGCCTCGCCTCTCTTCAGCTCCCCTACGGCGCCAACAGTGTGCAACACTAGCTAACATTAGCTTCGAAAGGGAGTCCGCTAACGTCAACAGTCGACTGGCACCCACCACAACACAAAGTCCACGTAGCTTGCTTGCTAACGCAGGTGAACTGCTAGCTACCTGACGTAGCAAAATACTTGTCTTGAGTGGTTAACATCAGCTAATTCAGCCAGACTCCTGGGGTTTATAAATGATGTGGCGATGCAAGTCAGGGCTGGCCGACTAGCTAACTGTAAGCTAAGCTAAGGTTAGCCAGCAGGCTGTAACTCAGTTTAACAGCATGCATCTGCGGTTGGTTGCTTCATAGCGTTAGCTGATAAAGTAAAATGCAAATAGCAAGATCCTTAGTATCATGGCGCCAATGGTCCAAATAAAACGTAGGATTAACAGATAGTAACGTTTTCTAAATATGACTGTAAATTACGTTCAGTCTCAACAGGATGATGACTGCAGTTCACTTAACTGCCACCAGTGTCATTAATTACAAGGAATTTCTGAAACCTCCACATAGAACCTTTAAGAACACAAGAAATATTGTAGTGAGGTAACGATTATCATTTTGTTATTTGCTAGTAGCCTATTCTTATTTTAATAAGGTACTAATATAGCCTTTTACATGTATTAATCACTTTGAATTGCTTATGTGTGAGCGGGTTGTAATGTAATGTAGCCCAGGCTGACTCGGGACGGATTTTCTGGGAAAATCCAAAGGATGTGACATTTACGCGCACTTTGAGTGCAACATTAATAACTTTGTTATAACGTTAAGGTTACTGAACGTTACCTTTGAGCTCTAAATTAGCGTAGCTAGCATTAAAACAATGTTTGCTGGCTATAACTTATCTGTTTAGCTAACTGATCAATGGTGCTCAGAGCTAGCGGGTCCGTTACATGGTGGCTAATGGAGAAGTAACCTAGTTGACTAAGTTTTTGTAGTTTTAGTTGCTCTATGCTGACGTGTGCCTCCCTGCTCAACAAAAATAGTTGCCCATAGGAAGAAATTGCAAACGACACCCAGGTAAGATGGCGGACGGTGATCCCATGAGATAAGATGTTATGTTGCGTCTACTGTTTTATATCTATACTTTTTTGTATGCTATTAATGGAAAGTGCTTTTAGTTGCTGATTGTGTGTATTCTCTGTACTCTGAATTATACGTATTTATATATAATAATTATTTACTTCTGAATTATAACATTTGATACCATCATTATTTTGTGGATTTGCCAGCCTAGGGACTGCTGATGAAATGTAACTCTCCAGCTAACTCTCATTGTCTCTGCGAAATAAAAACAAATAAATACAATTTATTATACAAGTGGAAATTGTAATAGTGGACTACATACACAAGTTGCATTTAAAGCTGAGATCAGTGTAAGTGCATGTTGAAGAACACTAATGTGAACGGCAGTGAATGGTTGGTGTGCACGTACATCAGCTCCTGCAGTCTGGTAACCTCTGGTTCTGGTCAGTCGGCCCTCATACTTCAGAACAATCTCTCTGGCCTGCCTGGGAAACAAACACACACAGGTGGACATTTACTCACACACTGGACCACACTTTTAATGGCAAAATGTACTCTTTGTTCTGTTACACTCGCCCGAGGGCTGATTATTCATTTTAAAACGTGAATAATGAGTGGTGGTCAGAGTGTGGCGTGTCCTGGTAGAGAAGATAATGGATGAGCTAGAGGTCAAGATAACCTGCATGTGAAAGTCCAATATTTTCTGTACATTATCACTTATAACGAGATAACAAAGTGAATACAAATTTAAAAAAAACACTTTAAAAGTGGTAATTTATTTTGATTACTCCCAATAAATTGCTTATGCTAAAAAAAATGTAAACACTTTGACTTGCACTTTGTGGTACTGCCATTTTTACTCACGTAAACCATGTGACCTTTTTAACCACAACATACTAGACATACTTATTGTATTGAGATGAAATAACCAAGCCAGGATATTCATTCAAAGGATACATCTCACTTCTGTAAGCATCTCCTTTAGGAACAGTTCACCATTTTGGGAAAAATGCTTATTAGCAGTTTAGCGCCTGTGTCTGTGTTTTACGTACAACAATATGTTTATTATGATGGTAAACGCTGAAAACTTTGGGCGTAACATTTTTAAATCAAAGTACTGAAACCCAGATTATCCTAAAAGCAGTCACAGCAGATTTGGTCCCATTAATATAAACTAATATAAACCGCAGCAGGTAGTAAAACCAGCTCATCCTGTCATAGCACCTGAGACAATTCAGAGGGCAATGAGCCGTGTATTAATCAATGAACACACTCAACGTGCACTTTCCAATGGAAAACAACTGTAGCTTTTACACTTGTGGAGTACACGTGGGTTTATTCTGTGATAACATGGCATTCCTTAGATTTAAAACAAATCTGAGAATAACTCGTACTAATAAATCTAGATTTGTGATGTGAAATATGAGCTGTTTCTGCAGTCGGAGTAATCTCAGGCATTCAGCCTGAGATTAAACAGGGTGTAAAAACGCAGACTTGCATCCCGTCCCTGAGCATGGTCATAAAACCTCTGCGGTACTAACAAACTGCCCATATAAAACCTGTTATCCATGGCACATACTCAGCACATCTTCGAAGCTCTCTGTCTTCTCTGGTTCTCTCTGGCTCAGCCTGTTCTCTAACTAATAGTCTAATTACATTTGGTCAGATGTTAGAACACAGCCTTCACAGTTTTGAACACTTTGGGATGAGCTTCTTTAGAAAATGGGGACTTCCACAAGGCCCATGTGGCATGTTAGCAGCTATTAAGTTCACATTTAACATATGTTGAACCATTTTGGTAAATGGTAGTAAATAGTCACATAGGACTGAAAATTTAAATATATTTTAAAAGAAATAAAAAATAAATTCCCACGTCGTACAAGTGTCCCGTACAAATGACCGACATGTTTATCTGTCTTCTGAATAATCTATGATCACGCCCTGTGTGACTGTATGCACGGCGTTCATCCAGCACAAGTGATCGATAGATAGATCGATAGATCGATAGATCGATAGATAAGCTTTGTTGATCGACGGATGTATTTTGGTGGTTGATGGTTTTGGCACACATTTATTTCCTGAACACTTTCATGAAGAAAAGTAGCCTTTCTGTGTGTGTGTGTGTGTATGTGTGTGTGTGTGTGTGTGCCACAGATACAGAGAGAACAATCACAGAGTGCTGTACTTCAGGACTTTGAGCTTGCGTCTCATTGGCCAGGGTCTGGTCCGAATGTTAGCAATGATCTCCTTCTGGTACTGAATGTTCTGGAACATCTCCTCCGGGTCGTTGCTGTCCACCCGCTCGTCCTCTTTATCTTCATCGTCGGAGGAGCTGCAGGATAATCGTAAAGAAAGTTCTTAGGGACTGTGTGAAAATGAACTTTATGTTTGTCTATAACTGTCTGACTATACTCATCTAATCACTAGAAACAAATATCTGCAGTTTGTGGATCCAGGTGGAGTAACCCCACGGATTAACTGCAGAGTTTACTCATCATAGTGTGACACAGTTTTACTGCCGGTTACTTTTTAAATAATAATTCTCAAAATCTCGATGCAGAGTTGCAGATTGAGAGCACTGTTTTATTCTGAAGCGCTGAAGGTTGGTTTGTTGGAGGAGAGGACGAGCTGGAGAGGCCTCCAGCATCAAGACTCTTCTCCTGTCTGGCTCCCCAGTGGTGGAACCATCTCCCCACATCCGTCAGACAAACAACCTGTCGGCCACTTTCAAGAAAAGACTAAAGACTCATTTGTTCCGGGAATACAACAGCACTTAAACGACACATCTTTTCTATAAAGTATAAAGTACAGCATATTGTACGACATTACAGAGGAACTGTATTCTAGTTTGAATGTCTTGTATCTGATAACGTACAAAGATCATCTGTTGTTAGATGTGATGCTCTTTTGGATTCTGCCATTGGCAGCGATGTTCTTACTCACAGCACTTGTGATTCATCTCT
>JAVQJD010029864.1:0-42697 GCA_036023655.1 Nannoperca australis | reverse complement strand
AGCTGACTCCATTAGGGGCCAACCAGTGGGATATGGGGATAAGAACGATGACATAACATTTGTGATAATGCATTACCAAAAGTAAGATTTAATGGGTTGACATGTGGGATGTGTGTGTGTGCATGTGTGTGTGTGTGTGTGTGTGTGTGTGTGTGTGCGTGCGTGCGTGCGTGTGTGTGTGTGTGTGTGTGTGTGTGTGTGTGTGTGTATGTGTGTGTGTGTGTGCTACAGGAAGAGTCACCAATGGCACATCTGTCTATTTTGTACTAAATGCTCTTATATTTCATGTAGGCTCTGCCCTCCTGAGAGTGAAGTCATCTTCGCCCACGTTCCACTGTGTGTACTGACATTTTCAGCCAATCAGGAAGCCCCCATAGGAGCAACACAATGCCATAAACAAGGAGACTTAGGTTTCATAAACACAAACGGGCATGACTCGCACATTTTTGCAATTTTGGTGATCACAAGCATTGGCGCAAACCAGGCGCAGCTTCATACATATACATACATTATATACAGTACCAGTTAAATGTTCAAACACACTTTCTCATTCAAGTGAATCAAGTGAATCATAGAATCAATGTAGTCGGGGTGAGATTCTGTGATGACCAATCAGATGAGCTTCTCCCATCCCCTTTAAAAGTAGCAACAGGTGAAATGAAGGGAGAGAGGCATCTGAGATAGTGAAAAAGTTCCAACATAAAATGTACACCACACCCCAAATATTAACATACATTGCATCAAATATGTCGTCAGCATTAGAATAATCAAGCAGCTGATGTTTAATGGTGCAGCAGCTGCTGGAGACAACAAATACAGGCTAATTAATCATATTTAAATTCAATATTTAAATTCTTCTCCATCTCTGCATATATGAAAACACTTAAAGGCTTATGAACATAAAATTGCAAAATAGCAATCCTTTTGTATCTAACAGAATAGATAAAAATCAAACATCCAATCTTGAAACAAACAAATGCAAAAAAGAAAAAGGATTGGAGATTTGCTTGTTAGCATTTAGAAAAATGCCATCTTGAAATGTATGCTGTGCCAGCTGCCAACTAAAGCCACAAAAATTGCCCTGCATCTGCATTTACACCTCTTTAGGTTGCATTCACAAAATCTGACATTTAAGCATCAGCTTCTGAAAATCATTTGCAAGGCTCCCGTAGCTTAAAAATCGAACCCAGGAAACAATGAGCAAACTGGCCCTTTTTTTGTCAAACATGGATTATGGTTTTTGTTATTTCCTTGCATGAAAAACAAAAGCTGACTTTCCAAGCCTTGATGCTTGCTTTTCCCTCTAGCACCTGAACACACCATGAAAGAAGAGTTTTCCAAACCAATATCCCTGCATTTCACGGCAGTGAAAAAATCTAATAAGGGAGAGTAGAATTTCACTTTGATGGAAACGGACCTCAAGAGGGATGCAAGTCTCATGCCAGTTGACTTTCATTCTGTAGTCAAATGAAGTGAGAGCTATGGAGGATCCGTGTAAAAACCTGTGGTATGCTTTGGGAATTGTTCAGGAGTAATCAGTGTCAGTCAAGTGTTGTCGGCTAAACAACAAAAATCTAAAGAATGGTAGTTCATCAAGAGGACTGTCAGTAAAGAGTCACTCACATAAAAATGTGCCAGTGATGAAGGTCACTGTTTTATCCTGATTCTGAATAGAGTAATACAGCACATCCATTTTTGGGCCTATATTTCTGGAGATGACCTTTCAGATAACAGCATTACCGTCTTTCCACTCTATCCCCATTGTTAATGGAAACGTCATTTTCTAAAGTTTGGTAATATGTCGGCAAACCTATCAAACTGCATATCCACGAGAAACCTGAAAAAGCTTTTTTAATATCACTGCATCAGTGTAAATCAAAGATGGCAAACTCCAAATTACTCCTCATGTAATCCCATCACATCATCTTCTTCTTACATGTTCTCCTGAATTTGGGGTTATGCCATCCAGTCTCCAGCCTCTTCCACTGTTCCTCTCAGGACATTCAACAGCATATGAAATTAAATTAGTCAGACTTCTGGATAGATGTGAGGGGAAATCAGGCTGCGCCATGGTGGGACAAATGGCGGTAGCACATTTGTGACAGTACTGAGCTTGTGTCTTGGCAAAATCCAAACTCCATCATCTGCTCCACCAGTGTGACGGCCAACAAATTGACTACTGGGTGGTCATATTCATTCAAGCATGACAATCATACATAATGAACAAATAATGACGTGATGTTTCATTTATTCATTTTGTCTACTTGCTTGTTTCTGTTCAGGGTCATGGGGGCCTGGAGCCTTTCCCAGCATGCATTATAGGTGGAGGTACAGGGAAACATCCTGAATCAGTGGTCAGTCAGGGCTAAGACAGATAGACAGTCATTCACATTCATACCTGTGGGACAGATGGATGTTTGTCACAATGGAAGGAAACACAGAGGATAACATGCTCACTGCACACAGAAAGGAGACACTCAGCCACAATAATATTCATTGGCTATTTTGTGTACATCCAAAAAATGTAAATAGAGGCAAATAGCCAAACAGCTGTGATTTTGATAATATATTGTTAAATCCTGATTGGTGCATAGACAAATTGTGAAACCATCATACTTGAACAAGGCTCCACCCACTTCCAAACAGCAGAAAGAGCACAAACAAAACGCAAATAATGACTCATGTCCTGTCAGATAACCAGTATGGTTCTAACTTTGGCTCAGTGCTCATGAAGCATGTCGCTTATACAGGAAGAAGCTGATTAAGAAACTTCACCAACTCCTCTATCCTAAACGACAGAACAGGTTGTTTATAATTGCCTTCCAACGTGATCCTTTTGAGCATTTTTTATCTGGCATGACATTGTCAGTGACTTCCAAACCACTCCAAATTACCACAACAAAGGTAATATTAAGTGTTTGACCAGAGGACCAATGCTGTTCCTTTTAGCAATAGAGGCAGGACTCTATTGATGGCGATGTTGGTCTGTTGGTCTGTTGGTCTGTTGGTCTGTTGGTCGGTTCGTCTGTTGGTCGGTTTGTCTGTCCGTCAACTACTTTGGTCCAGGCTGAAATATTTCGACAGCTATTGGATGCATTAATGGAATTTAGTAAAGGCATTCATGTCAACGTCTTCGAATGACTTCGGTGATCCTCTGACTTTTCGTCTAGCGTCACCATGAGGTTAACTTTTTTGTTCTTTATTTAAACATATAACAACAAATAATTTCACAATTCCACAATTTCCATCAGCCTTAGCTGTACTTTGTGTTTAGTGCTAAAATTAGTACATTTTAACACACTAAACCAACACGGTGAACACGGTTAACATTATACCTATTAAACTCTAAACTCTAGACTTTTCATCTTGTTTTACATGAGGTTTGTTTTTCTGAGTTTCATATTTTAGGCTTTCCTTCTAATTCCTGCTTTCTTATACACTATATATAATATTAATAACATAAAAAAACATGCTTGAAATTTTTAGAGACATCGCTAAACGGCTGCTGCTGACTAACAACAGTCAGGCTATTTCATGTTGATGAAAATGGCAGCTTCGATGCTTCACATTCTATAGCAACATAATGTTAGTGAGTCTAAACCATTCTGACCTAGGGGGACACATCCAAATATAAATACCTTTTAAAGCAAACTAATTACACAAAGCCTGTATGGAAGAAGTCAAAAATATCCCGGTGTGCCCTCTTATTAGCGACATAAAAGGTTAGGACTCCGGGAAATGAAAAAAAAGGCAAAAAGAGGGAAAACACACACTCTTATTTCACAGTCTCACTTCACCTAATTAAGAGCGCTCAAGGCAGTGCTCAAGTCGCCAATGCTACAAATGGGTTCCCAGGCCCCCCTGGGGTGCAGAGTGTAGCTCGGCACCGGAATGACAATAAACACATGACAACTGCAGCATGATAATCCATTCGTGAGAGATGCTACAGGGGGCTCCCCGAGTAGAAGAGTTCACTGCACTGACATCAAAGGAACTGAAGCCTGTATATGTGTGTGTGTGTGTGTGTGTGTGTGTGTGGGTGTGCACATTCTATATTGATGTTGACTGTTCCTGCGATGTTCAAGTTTCTTCTTCTTCTTTCCTCCCAAAGCCAGGCTGGTTGACTGTGAGTCGATTGAGATACAGTATCTGTGGCAGCACAGCCAGACTGCCATGCAAACTGTCTGATCTCAACTGCTTCAAATGAAATGCATAAGGTGTTGGCTAAATAACTAAATCGACCGAGCTTCTTGGTAACTTTTTACTGAAGCAAATGAAATAAAAGCCACTACTTATGGATAATTTCCTTTCTATTTCTCGCTTAGATGCAGGTATATAGAGCCCTCTAAATGCATTTGCAAACTGCCCAACTGCAGCTTCACAACGATGATAGCCTTCCAGTAAGAGTTGGCTTTAGAGGTTAACGTTTCACACTTACATCCTAAATGCTTGATGCAAGAACAAATGTGATGTGCCAGCAGCATCGATGAAATTCGATGTAAATGCAAATTATGGGGCCTCAGAATCAAGTGGAAAAGACAAAGATGTGCATTAGTGTCTCCCTGGACATCAGAGGGGTGAAGCTGGTTGATGAACAATAGTAAATGTGCTACATATTTCAGCTAAACTGGATACGACAGGTGGAGAGGAGAGGAGAGGAGAGGAGAGGAGAGGAGAGGAGAGGAGAGGAGAGGAGAGGAGAGGAGAGGAGAGGAGAGGCCAGGCAGGGCTGGGTATTGTTTTAATTCTTTCAAAACAAACTTAAACTTTCTTTGAGCATTTTAACCAACATATAAAAATCTAAAATTGGCAAAAGTCTTTTATTTGAATCAGGATCTACCTGATCAGATATTCAATACCAGCTTTTGGCACTTAACAGTCAGTGCTTTGTGCTACAGACACATCTCTGTCGTTAACAAAAGAATATTGAGGCCCTATACTCTGCTCTAAGGAGAGAATAGAAGAGGTATTGTTTGAAATGTTCTGGTACTACCTGAATTTTAGTGTTGATAAAAAGGTGGGATTTTGATTTATGTCAGGAACAATTTGATCAGACATTTGATGCAAGTTTTTCTTACTTGACACATTCCAATACTTAGAGACACATTTCAGTTGGTACCAATAAAGTGTTAAGGACAGGAGAGGAGATTGAAAATAACAAGAAATTATATAAAAAAGAGAACTGCTGAAAGGATGAGAGCGTGTTCCCTCCCTTGGTGTCTGTTAGCTGTTTCTCTGCCCTGGAGCGATAGAAAGGAAGAGGCAGAGACAAGGGGGGGGGGGGCATGCTGAGATTCATCATCATCAGTACAATAGAGACACATGAGGAAAAACACATTTTACATGGAAAAGCCATTTCCTCCATGTGGAGGAGATTAGCAGCCATGCATGCTCCTCCAAACCTTACTCCCTCCATCATTTTCTCTCTCAGTAAGCGCTCGTGGTGCCATGCAACTCTTCTCAGCACAAGTGTTGCCTAAATGAATAAAGACGTAGCCCTCTTTTCCACTGAAGCAAGCACGGGGCCCCCGTCTCATACCCCAGTGCTCACACAGATAAAGAAACACAGGCGCTGCAGGGGTGAAGACTGACAGCTTGACGCATCCTGCTTTCTAAGTGCCAGGGATGCGCTATATTTTTGATAGCGTATGAGAGAGCAAAAAGGGTTGCTCTAATAGCCCAGGGACTGCTGGGGCTTCAGCTCTGCCATCAAAGCTCGACCGAAAGCTCTGTCACATTGTGTGGTGCTAACATGCCCTGCCTGGGTCTCAAGACGCTCCTATTTCTGCTGAGAATCCAATCCACCTCCGTTAACTGAGCCATGGCATACGGCAATGCTATGATCTGTCATTCTCTCAGGCATCTTCTCACCAAGGCGTTGCAGTGACAGAACCTATAAACATCTCAGGGATGGTTGGATGTCTGTGCACAGCGCAGAGGATGCAGGATTGTAAAGGACGTGGCACATCCACACCTTTATGCTATTCGGACCGAGGGTAGAGCATGTCTTGTCAAATGGACAAATGAAGAGGCTTTTTCTGCCCCCTAGTGACAAGTACAATGGGGTATTTTCAGCACCAGGGACAGTTTCCCGCTGCTCCACTGCTGGTCTTCACGAAGAGCTCTCATTTAAACTGACAAAATCTGTCATCAGTTTATAAATTCACAGAAGAATAAATCAACTAATTGATATCAAGTAATTAAATTTGACGTGTTGCTCCCAAAACGTCGGTAGACATTAATTATTACACAATGAATCCCTCATGCAAATTGACAATCCTCAATTAAGATCCCCTTCTCAAGTGTTTATAGCGGGGTGGATGATGCAATTTCTCCACAACAACAAGCGCAATGGAGAAATTACGCATGGGCTTCAGGCTGCTTGCAGTGTAGGCTTGACATCCAAAGGAATCCCTCTCCATTTGGGAGTGAAAGATGAAATAGCCAAACGAAAAATAAAGCTTGAAAGTGAACACTTACCCTTCTCCAAACTGAGATTCCTGCAAACTTCAAGTTCTGCCATTTAGGACTGGAGTTGTTGCTCTCACAAGGTCCCTCCATGCGTTTTGGACATCATGTTTATCTCCCAGTTGTAGCGGGTTGAAATACCATCAAAACATGCCTGGCTGGTCGATTTCTCCACGATGATTGGACGTTCACACGGAGCGCACCATGATGATGTGTCACTTTATTTATTTTTTTGTACCCCAAAAAAAACGAACCCAGAAACAAACTGCTGCTCAGCATCAGCCTCCGTGTATGATCTGCAGAGTGGATTCAAACCTCTCGCGTCCACAGCCACTGCGCGCACATCCTCTCCTCTCACAGGGCGCAACACGGAGGCAAAACCATAAGCCGATTTCTCACACGCTCGATGGACTCGCGGAGAGTCGTTGTTAATAAGCAAGAGCTTAAAGAAAGGCGTGGAGTGAGCGCGAGTAAATGAGCAGCGGCTTAACAGCCAGAGTTGGCCATTTGGACATTTCACCAGCTTTGCCGGACAGTCTGCTTCAGCTGTTTGGCGACAGTTTGAATTACATCCGTTTGTTTGTTTGGTTGTTTGTGTTGGTAAGCTATTCCTCGGTGTATATCCTTGGGAGAGCAAAAAAGTTACAATTGCGCAGGGATGCCGTCGCTATGACCCACTTTACGCTTTCTGTGTCTCTGTGTGTGTTTCAGTTTGGGTATCGGTGCCTTCTCAGAGACACAGCGGGAAACAGGCTTCGTGAAATGTGAAATATGAAATAGGCAGTGTACGTACTGGCGCTCCGAGTCCCAAGAGAGAAAAAGAGGTGGAGAGGGAGCGAGTTCTGGGTAAATATTAATTAATGGGTAAACTGTTTGCTTTAAAAGTGTGTGTGTGTGTGTGTGTGTGTGTGTGTGTGTGTGTGTGTGTGTGTGTGTGCGTGTGTGTGCGTGTGTCCAGCCTCGAGTGTATCACCAGTTGAGTCAATTCCCAAATGAAAGTTTGGTCAATTTGGAGCTCCCAGATTAGTCATGTTCACTGGTCCACATTAAAGTAAGTCATTGAATTTAGGATCGCAAGAGACAATTATAGAGTGACCAAGCACGCACACACACACACACACAGCAACACACATATGCATGTCACACACGCACACCCAGTTGTGTTCAAACACTGAGAGCAAGAGACAGAGGTTACCAAATCGATTAGTGCTGTCTGGAGGAAGAAAAAGACATGTCTGAACACCAGTTTCATCAGGTGTTCAATGCTGTGCGTATGTGTGTGAGTGTGTGTGTGTGTGTGTGTGTGTGTGTGTGTTTCTGTGTGCATGCTGTGCATTAGCAAGTACTTGAGGCTTTCCAACAATTGCTTACTTTGACTTAAGTGTGAGCCTCTCTTTATCCATACCTGCCTGATCACAGTCTGCACCCCCCCCCCAACCCCTTCTCAAACTGATTTATGTTCCATGCATGGCCAAACAAAACCCATCAGCCACTCTGTGATACAAAAACGACCGGAAACCACCGGGAGACAGAGAAAGAGGCGGAGTGACAAAGTCATGGGGAAAATAAACAGGAGAAGAAGGGAGAGGCATATGTTTTCAAAATGGCTCTGACTGACAAGAAAGGACAAACTGTCAGGGACATGAAGGAATGAAAACGGACCGGAGACCAACCGGATGTAAAGTTTGGTGAAGTTACAACAGACACTTTACTCCCAGATCCGTTTCTCTTCCCTTTATCCCTCTGAAAAAACAAAGGGCTATTTATTTTAAATTCAACCACATTAATTAACCACCAACTTCAGTAGTCAGACTAGTCAACTTTGTCTTGGAAAAATGGGTGATATTCCCCAAAAATGTCATAATACCCTCATTTCGAAGTATGACAGACGCTTGTGTTTATTCAATCGGGTCAATCTATCACGGACAGCCTAGTACTGAACCTGTACAGTGTGTAGGACGCAGTCTGCAGAGGTGGGATGTGGAGACTGGCTGTAGTAAATCAAGGTGAGGCTTTAAGTGGCCTGTCTCCTGTAGGTGTGACAGCCACAGGCGCAGACCTAGATTACGGATTTGTCATGGATTTGTCTGGCAGATCGGTCACTCTGCAGCCTCACAGCCTTGCAATTCATAAACCATGATCCGACTGATTACGTGTCTGGATTGATTTCAGCATTTATGTGTGTCAGGGTACTCAAGCTAACGCATGCAGACATTAAGCAGAATAAATACATGCACATCTTCTTGTACATGTTGGATGATGGGAAAAAGGAAAAGAGGAATGTACGTTTTCTCTTTCTTTTTCAACTTTGACACATTTGGCTCCACTGTGTTAGCACTAATATATATGAATCATCCATGAAGAGAGACACATTGCGATACAAGTCAGGTGTTTTGTATTTGCACAAACAACACAACATCCAGTGTGAATGAAGCTCTGTCGACAGTTTTTCATTCGTGTAACACACTGATTTAGTGGATTGCCGAAGGTTTTATTGATGTCACAAGACTGAATCCTGGCTGTGCTGTCTTAAGTTAAAAGCGTAGCGTTCGAGAGGCACAAGAGTGGACAAGAGTCTCCCTCTACTGTTCATTCCCATGACATACAGATACCAGAGAGAGTACATTATATTATTTTGTTAAGTGTGTGTGTGTGTGTCTGATGGTTACCGTGAAAGGTGCTGTTGTCTGTCAGGAAGTGCCGGCGGTACTGTGGCTCTCCTTTCCTGTTCACCAGCCAGGAGCTCATGGTGAGAGGAGGAGGGACGCAGGAGGACAAACAATTGGACGACCTGTGAAGGAGAAAAGAATTGAACTACGTCTCCAAACATTTTCCAGGAATTAAATTAATGTAATAAGTCATTTAATTAAAAATATGATATAATATAGAAAAGGAATCTATGCATCTTGTGTCTTGGGCTATGAGCCAGCTCAAACATCTTAACAAATAGCTTAAAGAATGAGTATGTTAAAAGAGAAGGAGGAACAGAGGAAAAGGCAAAAAGATTTTGCTGAGTTCATATTTTAAGTAACATTTTGATGAATTGTGGATTCTCTAGTAGCATTTACTTAAACCTGGATGTTAAATGTGTTAACAATGAAAGTCTACAGTACCAGTCAAGAGTTTGGACACACAAGTGAATGGGGAAGTGTGGTGCTGTACGCCTGACAGTTACTGTAGTATTATCTTGAAGTACATCAGGAGCTGAAGATGTGGTGTCAGGATTTAGAGAGAGTTTAGAGTTTAATATTTTAGGACTGATTAACCGTGACAACTAAAGGCAATTTTATTTAAAAGTAATTAATATATAATTAAATAGTTATGTAAGCAATGGTTTTAGGATATTAAAACAAAGCTTTCCCTCTACTGCTCTTAAACTCCATATATAGTGACTCCACCATGAAAACATTACATCCTACCCCTAGCCATTTCTCTTTGTCCACCACTTTGCCAGCTTTAAATTTCTACACACATCTCCCTTCATGTGTTGCCATTTATCTTCTTTCTGTTTCTCCTCGCCATTATTTCCGGATTCCCAATTTCCCACTACTTCCTCCTGGTCACTTTTCATTCCTGCTTCTCCCACAGCCAGTTTTACTGCTTAGCGTTTCCCCACCTGTTGCTCGTCAGTCTCTCTGTGATTTACTGCTTCCCACTACAAACACACAGAGGAGATATAGAGATCTAGAGACGCTCGGAGCCTCTGAGACAGTTGTTGGCATCTGGTGTGGGCTGACCCGGGGAGAGGTTCGAACATAGAGCTCGTGGGTCAAGTATCTTGAAGGTGAAAGTACTTTCCTGTGACCCTGCCACCACCTCACTTTAAAACACAGAAGCATGTAATGTCTGTGATGTTAATGACAGACCATAAGGACAAAGACACGTTCATTCTGTTAATATGACACCCATGTCATGGTGAATCAGTGTGTGCATAGTCCAGAACTCAACCCACATGGATAACTTTAGCGTAAATGTATTTTAGTACCAGATTGTTTCAGAATGCAAAACAATCTCTGCTCTCTTACTATAGTTCTAGAGTACATAAGCAATATTTAGTATCTGTTCTTTTGAATAATGTAAGAATATTTGATTATTATTGACTAAATATTAAGCTGTATACTCTGTTGACTCAAAGCTGGTGCAGAGAGTTAACTAAAACTTAACTTAAAAAAAGAGTAAATGAAACATCCTGCAAAAACAAAAAGAAAGAAAGAAAAGATAGAGGCCAAACAACATTTGTAGAAAAACACAATAATGAAAGTGCTTAAAGTAAAACAAAGAAAACTATAAAAGACCTTTAAGACTATAATCAATACTCCCTGATGCTTTGGCAGAGAGCCAAATACAGCTTTGACTTAATGCCATATTTTCTGCTTAACAATAAAGCGTTTGCAGCATGGAAGTTTTTAAAATATTTGTGTTGCCTTCATATTTTAAGCACAGAAAGTCATCTGAGGCTTTTCTTTATAGTCATTAAACTTTGCTTCACCTTGTGGCTGCGACACCTTTTATCTGCTCTGAACTCACTGTAGAGCACAACCCCTTGGTGCTTATTCCTTAATTATAGAATAATGTTTCTAAATTACTGTTTGTTTTCATAACTAGGGATCGGAGCCGAGCAGAGGAACATGACTGGAGACTTTGTTTGAGCAGCTTTAATGGCATGTTGGGCCGTGATACAGCAAGATTATATGAATGCACCGTAAACACTGAAGTCACGTGGCAAGAAGAGAGAGTTACCAGAATGTGCAAGTTAGTGAGCTTTACAAAAGCTACACAAAGTTACACAGCAAATAGATTGTAGATTATATAGTGTCTTTATTGCTGCTGCATCTACATTTAACATCTCGCCCAGATTACATTTCCGTTACCGTCTGTTTGTGAACATAACAAGTGAAATCACATATTTGCATACTGGGCTTAGTTCACCAGTGGCCGTGATGATTATCCCAATATTACCAAATTAAAGGAATAGTTTGACATTTTGGGAAAACCGCTTATTCACTTTCTAGAGTTAGATGAGAAGCATGTTATCGCACTCATAAATATGAAGCTACACAGCTAGCAGTTTGTTAGCTTAGCGTAGCATACTGGAAACAGGGGTAAGCGGCTAGTCTGGCTCTGTCAAAAGGTAACAAAATCCACCATCAACTCAAAAATTAACAAGTTAACTCTCCTTTGTTTAATTGGTGCAAAAACAAACATGTAAAAATGGCACATTATTGTTTCATGGGGGGGTTGTGCGGCAGAGTCTTATCATCATTATGAGGTTACCAGGCAACCAGCAAAGAGTTTTATTTGTATGGATTAAACAAACAATATATTAATTTGTGAGCGTGCTGGTAGGTGGAGTTCCCCTTTGGACAGAGCCCGGCTAACTGTTTCCCTCTGTTTCCAGTCTTTAAACTAAGCTACGCTAATCAAGCTGTGGCTGCTGGCTGTAGATTTACATTTACAGCACAGACACGAGAGTGATAGTGATCTTGTCATCTGTCTCTTGGCAAGAAAGCCAATAAGCATATTTGCCCAAATGTCAAATCATTCCTTTAATAATAACAATGTGCTATATCAAGCAAACCAAGTGTGTTTCAGTGTGTGTTGTGTTAGTAAGTAAAGTGACTTTGCTTCTCCTCTTCTGCCTGCTGGTAACACTAGTAGCCTTCTCATCTATAGGAGAGCCCAGACCTCAGGGGAATACAGTGGTTCCTGTTTGTCAGGCAGGGGGGGAAAGCAGATTAAAAATACATGTTTCACTGCCAGACTACCTGATGAGCCTACTTCATGCCCTGACAGGAAGTAGGTAGAGGATGCCCCCTCAGTTTCCCCAAGGCCCGTAATTCTGTTGTAGAAGATATTTAAATCCAATCTGAAACATGACGATGCAGCATTTTAGTGCTTCCACTTGTCCTGTCTGTCGTGCATGTAAAATACAGATTTTATCTGACAGGATAAGCAATCCATTTCCATTTTATATGGCTATGGAAGTCCATGCACTGCTAACACAGGATATTTCAGTTCTTATCTAGCAATAACCACTGGTGGTGTACTATATATAGCACCCTTTAACTATGGGCTTAATATTGTGTCTTTCAAATATAACATTCAAGAACAGGCCTTTGGCGTGCAATCAAAATGTCTTTGTAAGAAGCAAAAATAGTGAAACAGTAATGGCATGGATTCAGAGCTGGGCAATATGGTATGTAATGTAATCTTGTCAATGAAGCTTGTGGTCCACTTACAATTTGAATCGATTACATTTTCTGCTAAAGATAAGAGTCATACATAATCATATATTTTAGGTCTTCACATGCAAGACAATTAAACAGGAATAATAAAATAACTGCACCACCTGCAAGGCTGTCATCGTATAGGAATCATCTGTTTGTGTTTCTTGACATCTGCTGATATCTGCAGAACCAGCAAGTAGGGAGTGACCGAACAAAGTAACTTACAGCCACTCACTGCCAACCACTTCACCTCTTCACTTCATGTAGCCAGATAATGCCTTTGCAACAAACACAACCAGAGAGTGCAGATCTGTGTGCAGAGCCCTCAGTCCGTCCTTCTTGTAGATGCAAGCGTTGCATTGCCTGAGCAAGCTAGGCACCTGGACACATGATAGTCTAAACGTAAATCTACATTATGTTTTGACTAAACATAACCTTTTTTTGCATGTGCATGATTTTCACATGCTTACATGCTTAACGCATCATGCAAAAACTAAAATTCGGTTTGGATGAGATATCAGTACTTATAGCGCAGAAATACTATTTTCAGTGACAGCTCAACAAATCCAAGTAAACTGAACCTGTAATTTGTTAAATGACTCTTTAGTCATATTTTAACCTCTGCTATATATCTAGCTAGTCTGGCTTGTTGACATTTTGTCTATTTGCCTGCCTTTCTTTGCCGCACCAGACATCATTGTAGCAATGTCTCCTTATTATCACGTTATCATAACTGATGGGAATTATGGCCAAAACTATGCCAAGTTGTAATAAGCCATGAATCTCTTTGGATGTTTTGTTTGCGTGGCACATGTGACATGGCACGAATCCCCTCTCAAATTGGCACCTATGTATGTAACAATGGCCCTCTCATAGCACAAAGACACAAAGAGAGCAGCATCTGTCACCCCATATTGACACATGCCAAAGAGCACTCTATTTAGACATGAATAATGAGATATACAAATATTGTTCTATTTTCTGTGAACAGCTGCCATTAATGCTGGTGTATTTTAATCTGTGTCTGTGTTTAGGCCTTTCTTACATATATCCAAAAAACTTATGTTATGTATGCCCCTATTTCCTTTCACTACAAGTAAGTTGTAATGGATGAGGATCCTTATGCCATTCAGCCTGCAAACCACCTTGCTGTTCTGCAGAGTCAATGAGTAGCTTGTAATTGCTTGTTAAGCAGTTATCAGAACAGAGAGTAAACAGTCTTGGTATGCTGATGGCTAGACAGATGGTTTCCAAAAAACTAAAGTTCTCCCTAAATTGCTAACTCATTCATATATAAAAGCATCGACTTTAAAGGCTTTATAGACTTTTTTTGAAATACATTGTTACAAAATTGGAAATGCTTTCTATCAATACAATTTAAATTTTGTGTTTATTTTATGGATGTGTGCATGTTTGCAGATTAGAGGTTGGGAGTGGTCAGACAGACTCAACGAGGGCATCACTACAGTTTGTATTCTTGTTAACAATTACAGGAACCTAATTATCTATTTGTTGTCCATTTCTATACTGTTCTGCAGTTCCTATTTTATATACTTCAGATTCAAGATCATCTACATGGAATATCATCATGTTCAAAACTGCAAACCTGCAACTGACTGATTAAGCTATAATTAATTTAATTATTGATTCCTTTTCAGATTAGTTTCTTGATTAATGGATTTATTGTTTGGTCAACCCAGTTCAATCAATACTTATGTATATAAACATACTCTCACATTTGAGAAGCTGGAAGAGAGTTCTGCTGAGAAAATTCTTTAAACAACTCAGCGGTCATCTCAATTGTTGCCAATTCAGTTTCTGATGATCAGCTGACTGATTCATCAATTAATCATTTCAGCCCTACAAAACGGCTATAATGTGTTTTCACCAGAGGAAATAGGAGGACGTTGTAACATCTGAATTGTCCGGCCAGTCAGTGAGCTTTTGACCTGATAAGGAGACAGAGCGAACCTTGACGCAGCGAGGTTACTGAGGGGTCACACTTGTGTTGTACAGAGGGGCAGTGAGGCTATCTGAGCTTGTCAACAGACCCTATACTAACACTATGGAGTCGTAAAAAAACTGAAACGGTGCAAACTGTGGAATCCTCTGCAAAAGTGTTGCGTGTCCTAATTGATGTACTGTCTACATTTAAGTACACTGTTTTCAAACATGAAGCACCTAAGATAAGAGGTTGAGTGATGCAAGGGTCAAAATATTTTCTAGTACATCCTGAAATTATTAATTTCATCCAAAAGGTCCTGTAGGTTGAGTATGAGGCATGTTTGGGAAATCTTTAAGAGGTCAATCTTATTTTAACTTTGCACGTGTGTGGCAGAACGTGTGTGTGTGGTGGGGTCGTCTTCCTTTACTGTAGACTTGAGGGGTGGGCAAGGTCATAAGTCAAACCCTCAGATCCATTTCAGCCTCCCCCCCCGCCCCCCCCCATTTACTTTTACTCACATGTTTTGGACTCAGACTGCCTGTTCAACGTCCTCATTGACAACTGTTCATGTTCTGAGTTGATAACACATCAGCTTGGTACCAAGAATATTCCAATACATACACAGTTTCCCATTCCAGTGTTTGTAAATTGATATGCGCAAGTGAGTGATTGGCCTCTGATATACAGTAGCCCAAAGTGACAGCTTCTTCATTTTGTTTAAATAATTTACTGAATGTTGTGTCAGAAAATCACTCTGCTTTTAAATTGCTGTCTTTTACCTACACATTCATCCTCACACACATGCCTGTATATATATACACACACACACAGTTGGGTTCATTTAATCCAAAGTGTTCACCCTCATCCTCCTTTTATTTCCACCAAGAAACTTCAGTTATTCATGAGGGATCATGTGATCATGTTTCCACTCCTACAACCCTACACCAGCAAGCTGATACGCGGTTCACAATCAAGTCACAATATAACAAGGGAGTCCCTTTACAGCTGATGCATTCCTTCACACACACACAGCCTATACAGTGCATGTGGGTGTGTGATGGAATAGCTACCCATTTACTTTCCAGTTATTGCTACCCAAGTTTGCAGTACAATGTTTATTGTGACAGCAGGTGAGAGCAAATATCCAGTATCAAACTGCAAAGTATAAGTGAGTGGGACCGGAGGCCTACATGCATGTATCAGTTTACACGTAAGCTTCACCAACTCTGCCTGACAAAGACAATCCTTTTATGAGCTGCTGACAACACTCTGTATACAGGTTTATCAGGCAGGAGCAAAGATGGAGTTTACCTTTGTGTTTTTGGGGGTGCATTTCAGCGAGTGTCACACTGGCTCTCTGTCTCTTTAAATCTCTTTGTCTTTCACACCCAGCCAACTACACACAACCACTCAAATCAAATCAAAAATCCCCAAGGACTCTGCCCTCGGATGGGGGAGTGCCCCATCTCTTTCTCTCTGGGATGGCTACCGGCTGAGTGTAATAAAGGCCTTTGTTATACTGCCCTGCTGCAAATCTCTGTTGTAGCACAATGGGAAGGAGCACCAAAATGTGAAATGCATGCAGCAGAAAAAGATTTATCAGTCACACAGATTAAATATTGATTCTAGCAGCCAACAAGCCACATGACAGTTCATGTACATGACAAAAAGATATAAGTGATTACCTCAGCTCAGGCAATTTGTGGTTGCCAAATGATTCAAGAATAAAGAAAAATGTTTCGAGCATGAATGCTTGTGGCTTCCCTGAAGAAGTACAATAAAGATAATGATTGAAATTCCTTGAGTTTCTATTTTACAGATCCGGCACATTAACAGGTGCACATCTGCTTGGATACTGTGTACAGTATCCTACCAACAGTAAATTTAAAGTGACAGCTAACTGTTTGCAGATTGCCACAGTCAGAAAAGTGCACAATTAGGTCCAAGAAAAAGGCTTTTTTTTAATTTTAAGTTAAATGAACCGTGTGAGATAATGCCATCTAAAAAAAAGAGTCAGCCATGAATCACATCAACCATCATAGGATTACTTACTTCTGTCACTTCGGTTTCAAATTTTGAAACCACGTTGTCAGCTTCCTCACAAAATCTTGCCGCTTTCACCAGAACAGTAGTCCTTCAGGCGCTGAATGTCCATGGCACATGGCACAAATAATGTGATATAAGTCAGAGATAGTTCCAGCAGTGTGGTTTCAGGGAGGGAGAACGTCCCAACAACTTCACTAGTGTGGGCAAGAACCCACCACTACATCAAGCACAGTGCCTTTTCAAATGACTACTACTAGTGTGGGACCAGTGGATTTGGGGAAAACCTGGAATGGAAATGGGAGTGGACTACTTTTCCACAAGCGAGCCAATGAGATGGTCCACTCATTCATTCAGTCCTTCTATTCAAATTTTGGAGAGAAAAAAAAGAAAACAGACTCATTCAAATAAAAAATTCAAGAACATTGGCATTAACCTCCGTAAGCTGATATCCTTCTTGCCCTTTTCACTACTGTGACAGTGCCTTGTGTTTCTTTCTTTTAATTGGGTGAAGAAGAAATTCCTACCAGCACAAATATTAAATTGTCATCTGAGTTAGAATATTAATATGTAAATATTACAAAGACGTCTGACATTTTGAAACCTCATAAGTGAACAGGTCTAATTTTATGTAATCTCTACCGTCAGAAACTTTACTCTGCCTTCCCCCCTGTTGTCTGTCTCAGCCGTGGTTTCCTTCCAACTCCTCCCTCAGTGACAGTTCAAAGTCTGGCAGCAACAGCCATCAGCCTGAAATGCACCTTACAATTTAAACCAGCCCACCAATCACGAGCTTCTTTGGCCCGTAACAGTCGCTAGTAACATTTGCACAACAAAAGAGAGCTGATTCATCAACCCCCCTCCTTCGCCTCCCCTTTCCTTCACTCCCTTTCCCTTCCACGGTGACTCCTCCTCTCCCGCCTTTGTGCTGGGACCTAAAATCCCCTTCTCCCCCTGTGACCCTCCTCCCCCTTGCACTAATCTTCTTGCGCGCATTGGATTGACTGCTTCAGTTCTACCTCTCACTGCACTGAGACCCCCTCACCCTGCACCCCACAGGACACACATCACAGTCTGGTCTCATGCGCAGGCCCTCCTCCTTCTCCTCCTCCTCCTCCTCCTCCTCCTCCGCCGCCTCGCATGGATGAAGCATGGATAACAATCAAAGCACATTGAAGCACAAGGTGTAATTTTGACAGTGGATTTGTACTGCAAACAATAATGACAATCACATGAGCATAATCCTGGATGCACAAGACATTTGCTTTGGGGCTTATTTTTCAGCAGGGGTTGATGTACTTATTGGAACAGAATTAACAGATAAACATCATCATTTTTTCCTCTTGTTGTGTGTTTATCATTCATTTCTACAACATAATGATATGAAATGAAAGGCAGTTTACAGGCTTGGTCTCAATTGTGTCCTGTTTCTGTGCTATAAATACTCTGTGTTGGTCACATTACAGCTAAATAGGGCCCTCTTTGTAGGTCCTTAAAGACCCCCACACATACACACAACATGTAAGGCTTCCATGGGGTAAGAGGGCGGCCGATATAGAGTTTAGCCTTTGCTTCGCTTTGTATTTCACATTAGGTGTTTCCATAGCAACAGTGATCTCAGAGAGGGACAAGTGGAGCCCCCCCATTTTGAACACCATTAACATACCCCGCCCCCGTTCTTGTGTTTGGTGGGGTACCACACACACACACCAACAGAGGTGGCTGTGCTTAACTGTGGTTTAATGGGGTAAGTAAAAGACGTGGGATTAGTATCAGGGCTTGAGATAAACCTTTTTAATCATTTCAAATTCCTAAAGACTGTGAAATAGTCTAAATAAAACAGATACCCTTGCAACAGGTGTAATGAATAATGTAAAAATAAATAATGTAAGTAAACATTAGAGCTCTTTTTTGTAATATCAGGGAATGAAATTGTTACACAAGATAGATTAGTGATGGATGGCACTTTCCTAAGCCTGTAGTTAGACTTTTTAACACCTTTTAGATGTGTCAGTATATCCGTTGGCAATAAAAGGTATACAGCATAAAAAAGTGTACATAAAGTGTGTGCTGTTGTGTTTTGATTATCTCAGAGCTCAAAAACAATTCTGCTTTGAAATAATCAGTAACTTGGTGCATCAAGTCCTCTTAAAGATCTTCCTCATCAGTCTGACTAAAGTGTTGTCCATGCCAAACTTGGAGATCTTCTCCCATAGGCTGTCCTGCTTCCACAGTCCCCGCCCCTTCCTCTCAGCCTTGACCTCGGCCCTGTGCAGCCGTTTGTGGAGACGCCAGTAGATGCGAGAGTCAGGCAGGACTCCAACAACGGACACAGTGCGAGCCAGACCGAGCCTGAGGACCTCTTCATTCATACAGTAGCTCCACATCAAACCCTGCTGGAGAGATGAGGGAAGACAAGGAAATGAGTACATGGACTGTAAACACCTATCAGTCTGACATTAAGTATACAATTACGACAGACATACTTTCATTTTTGTCATTTTTACACTGACATTTCCTGTTTGTTGCCGGTATTAGATGCCTCACCCTGCTATGAGACACCAAACAGTGAAGTGTGTCATCCTCTCGGCTGATAAGTTTTAGCCAGACTGTTTGGGCAGGAGCCAGGTTCTTCTGCAGCCATACTCTGCCCTCCGGAGTCAACTCCACTCCTGCAAGATGCACCAGCATCGGGGACGTGCACACACCTAAAGAGGACAAAATAAGAGCTACAGTGAGAGTTATATAGCTGTCATGTGGAGATTCATGTTGACTTGTAAGGCCAGAGTGTAGTTATGCACACTCTGAACACTGATTATGATTTGGCTGGGTATTGTTGGAAATTACTGCTGGAGTTTTGGATACCACATTAATACATGTTTTACGTTACCTTACTTTGAGAAATATAAACTATATTTTTTTGTTAGATGCAACAAAAGGAGCTAAACTTTTCAAGTGTTAAATGTTGTCTAAACATAAGCAGCTGTACGAGAACTTTGCCCACATTAAATAGCCTAAAAGTGGCAAAACATTTAGCTTCAAATCAGTATCTATGTAATTAGACTACAAATGTGACCAGACATTTGATGCCATATAACTGACTGAGACTTCATATGAAAAATAGCAACCTGAAAACAATCCTGCCAAATACATGCCAGCAAATTATCTTTGTGTAACAACCCCGGTCCCAAACGATGGGTCTAACCAGCTTTAAAATGTGGGAGGTCAAGTGGGACTAAGGTAATATTTGAAATAGCTAGACAAGGGCCAATCTGTTCATGTGGGTCCTTCACGCTGAAGTTGCTGATGGCACACTTTATATAAAGCATGAGCGGCTTGATTTTATTGCTCAGTGGATACCGTGATTTGATAACACAGCTAACAAGCTTACCTGTCACTCTCACTCATGAAAAGATGATCAAATGCAGTCGGACTTTACAAAGTAAAAAGGTCACAATGACATTTTTGCTGTAACAAGATAAAAAGTTGCTCCCTAAACTAAATTGTCACGCTGATGAACTAACAAGACAAGCAGTTGGTGGGATTTGTGTCAGTGGCACAGATTTTACGTGCTGATGGCACCATTTCAATCTATCCAACACCCAATAGGTTATGCCTGTGTACGGAGGCATACAAGCGGTTTTTCCATCATTTGTGCGTGCGCATGCCTTCAAACAGCACCCCGCGTTACCTTTGTGTTTTGAAAGTAACGGAGAGAGGACTGGCAGATAAATTGGGACATGCTCCACTTCAAGTCCTTTCTCCGTCACTGAATGAACTTTCCCACGGAGGCTGACGTTCCGCTCAATGAAACGAGCCGGGATCTCAGACGCAGCTTGAAACCTGGTGATCTGAAAAGAATGAAACGTTTAATGAAAGATAATAATAAAATATCTGAAAATGCATTTCATTCACATCCTACACGTCTAATATTGTAATACACAATGAGATTTGGAATTAACTGGGTCAATAGAATACGCATTTTGGTCTTACTCAAGCTGTCTACAAGAATCCATTCAGTTTTCACTTTACTGAAGAGTATTAAAAGTCGATATTTAGTCCAAAGCAAAGTAGGGAAGGTGGTCTTTTGTTTATGGAATGGGCACAAATGCAAAATGTGCAACTGTTAGAGCCGGAGACTATAATTTAACATTGAAAGGCCCCAGTGTGTGCCTTCATCTCTTACCAGTTTGATACTCCTTGCTATTAAAATAACACCAGCAACTGCCAGTCCGGTGCTTATGTTCTGTGTGAGACACAAGAGAGGGGTTCAGAGTTGACAGGATGACGGTGATACCATCAACCCAGCTGAACATGTGCAGGACAATAACAGTCAGAAAGAGACTGTGACGGAGATAATAGTGACAGAGGGGCATCAAAACCCCCACTGGGGACAACTGGTGATGTCTGACAAGATATCTGCTCAGTGACACCATGTTACAGAGTAATAGTTTGAAGGGAATTTGTCATTGATCCAATTTGGGGAATTGTTATGTTTTAATGTTCAGCCTCTCTCCTTAGGTTACCACCAACTCTTTAAGACTAAATGTAAATGCAGGTGGCTCACGCACACTATGGCAGAGAAGCGGCCACATCCATGCATGCTTCATCAGTCAACAGCAGGTCACGCAAAGGAGACTCCTACCCGCACAAGTGTTAAATGATCATCTGCGAACTGAGATATTACAGCCACGATGTTCTGAGACGACTGGTTCCCTTGATCTCTTTGTTGTCTGTCTTTCACATCCTTGTCAGTTTCTGTTTCTCTGGAAGATTCCGGCATGTTGTTGACATTTAGTAGGTGCATCCGACGCCCCGCCTATATGGGAGGAACCTACCGCCTGCATAAAGTCTCCGCCTTGCGGTTCGGTGGGTGTATGACAGGGTGGCGTTGAAGTGCGCCTGAATGCAGATATATATATGTTATAAAACATTCCAAAATTGCAATAATGTGCACTTTGCACTGTGGCTGTCAAAGTTATTAACCACCAAAATCCCTTTTTGGCACATTAATATGGCATAACACAAAAGTGGTTTATGTCCATTGCAGATTCGTAGGATCAACCTATTAGCTTAATAAATACCGCTGGGATCATCTTTGTCTGCACAACTTGACCTAGATAACTTCATACCTGCACGATAAGTTAATGCACACAGCAATATATATTAATAAATTATATTTATTCATATTCTGTGTAAAATATAGATGTTTCCTCCGTTTCCTGGAACAGTCACATGCAGCAGATGTTGAACAGTGAAACATGTTTATCACTGAGGAGTGACCACTGACTGTATGACAGATGCACCGGAGCTCTCATCTTGTAAACTGTGAAGTCATAGAGCTACTTGAAGACGGATGACGCCCCCATTACTCCAAATTGGCCAATAGGAGTTCAGAGGCAGAGTTGTCCTCCTGGCCGCCATTAAAGAATTCAATCCATGAACTGAAATAATGGAAATCTGCAGGACCCATGGAATCAGGCAGAGAAAAGTAGCCGATGAGTAGTATCGTTATATTGGCATTTCATCCGTTTTAAGAGTAGTTTTACTATGACGGAGCGCTGTGCTGGTTTTAGTGAAAAGGAGGGCGGTGTAGCTAATTGTTTTATTTAGCTAGCAAGCTAGCGGTGGAGCTCTGGTATGTTAGCTTTTGTGCTAGCAGGCTAGGAGAGATCAGGGGGAGGGGAGAGTTCCTTTGCTTTGAAATTGTTTCAGATCAGCTAGCTGGCATTAGCATTAGCACACCAGGGACTAAGCTTTTGAGGTGAAGTTTTTTAGTTTTCGAGCTCGTATTTTTTATTTCGCATATAACTTTTCTGGTGTGTGATTGAAGGTTAGTCTGTCCAGGTAATGTTAACGTTGACTATTTGGTGTTAAGGCAATGTAGCAGCAAGCTTGCGGCTAACCAGATCAGACAATACATTTCAAATAGGATTGATGAAACGAACCGCTAGAAGCTTACAGTTGACGCGATTTGGCTGCCTGGCTAACGTTAGCTTAGCTACCAGGCTAGTGGTGGCTAGCGCCGGTTAGAAGTTGTCTGTTTGACTAGCGGTAGCTAGCTGAAGCTAGCAAGTTGGTCAGTGCTTTAACGGGATAATTACAACTGAACATCGCTTCGCCAGCGAGTTAAGAAGATCATCTGTTTCCCCCGTCGGTGAGACAATGGACTTAAACGTTACAACCACGCAGTGAAAGGATGAGTTCGTGCTTTGTACCAAACGGGGCCAGTTTGGAGGATTGCCACTCCAACCTCTTCTGCCTGGTAAGACCCAGCTCTCTGCGCTAGCTAGCGTTAGCTATGATACTGAGGCCAGAAAGCCATTTTGGCTAATCAGGCAACAAGCTTTGTAACGTCAGTTTCAGACTGGCGTGAAGGCATCGGGCCTGCAACTTGCAAATCGTGATCTAGCTAACTTTCATAACAGAGGCAGCATATACTGCAGGATAACTATATTGAAGAATTGCTCATGAATATGACTTAATCGCGTGTTTATACTGCGTTGATAACATAATTATCCGACTAGCCTTAATGTTAGTAACATGATGGTAACAAGTGAAACCAACACGCGAATTACTGAAAACCTGTCAAAACATATTGTTTTTCTTACATTAAAATGACAATGCAATATTAAATGATAAACGTATTGAAAGAAAAGTCACATAGTTTCTGTTATAAATTAGAACAACCACTCTGAGTTTAGACTGATTTGCATAGGTGCGTCACTGGTTGTTATGAGCTACGGGGTAAATAGCTGCACGACAGTTACATCTTCATGCATGACATGTACAAAGTATTGCAAAACTTTCCAAGATGTCATCAAGTGTCAGTTTTCAACTTTTTTTTCATTGAAAGTGAGTTTCTAAATGTCAGGACAAGCAGTCTTCAGCTTTTCAATTCTTTGTGTGTGTGTGTGTGTGTGTGTGTGTGTTTTTGTAGGGGAAGAAACTCACACATTCACTGCGTTATGTAGTCAACAACAGAGGATGGCTTAATTCTGTGCAGCTATGGTGTGTGTTAATTCTCGTTGTTTTTCTCCTTCCCGTTAGGCTGATTTGACTGGAATAAAATGGCGGCGATTTGTGTGGCAAGGACCCACCTCTTCACCCATCCTTTTCCCTGTGACTGAGGAGGACCCTATCTTGTGTAGCTTCAGCCGATGCCTGGCGGCAGATGTGCTGAGTGTGTGGCGAAGGCACCACACCCCAGGTCGCAGAGAGCTCTGGCTTTTCTGGTGGGGAGATGACCCCAGTTTTGCCGAGCTCATCCATAATGAGCTCTCAAGTAAGTTCATGCAACATCTCCATGTCTTCTGCAGGCTCCAAATCGGGATTTGTTTTTCTCACAATATCAGAATTGCGTACACACACACACACACACAAAATATTTCATTTCCCAGTGTAAATGGCAACAATATTTGTATCTACTCTAAATTATATGCATATTCTTATACAATTTAAGTTCAGTTCAGTGCTTTTGAAACAAACACAGCTATTCTAGAAGTAAAAAAAACAATGGTTGATTATGTTATTAACAGATACTTTCTAGAGCTGCTGTGCTGACAGAGAATTGCTGACAGAATTGGTTCATTTGTGGAAACTGCTCACGTGTAAACATGTTATGTCTTTAATGATGATGCCAGCCATTCTAAACTGAGGCAAAGAGTTCTAATGCAGTTTTAATGATACAAAGTCGGATGATAATAAGTTATAGCCCGACTGATTTGTGGCTAACAGGTATTTCAAAGTCTTAAGAGTTAAAGCCTTGTGGAATCCGTTGGCTCTCAGCCACGGAGGCACGGAGCGAAGGGTTTGTTCCAGCTTCGTTAGTGTTCATATGTGTTTAAAAAATGAGGGGCTGCTGCATTGACCAGGTATTCTGTCTCCTGCCTCTGTTACTCGAAGACGAAACAGATTGGTGTATCCAGAAATGGGGAGAGCAACATTTTCACAAATCTCGGCTAAACTGTGTTAAAAAAAAAACATTGTTGAACAGAACAGCATTCCAAAAAAGTTGCTCCACATTCAGAGCAAATTTAGAACTTTTAATTTTGTATATACAAAATGGTTAATTTTCTGTCACATAAGTCATTAATTTTAACACCTATGGGGCCAAAAAAAAAAAAAAGACATTTGGGTCACGTTATTGCATAATAACCATTAAGCTGAATGTTGAAATCAAATGTTTCGTATGTTTAAATGGGTCACAGTAACGTTCCTATATCACTGGTTTCCCTATATGTGTCAAACCCATCTAGCACATTAAGCAAACAGTTTAAGATTAACACAAGGCTGTTTTATTTTATTTCTTTTTATCAGGAAGAAGATAGGTTTGCTTGTTTTAAAAGTATCTGCTTCAATACATTTGCCTTGTTTCAGGTGAGGAGGATGGCGAGTGGGAGAGTGGCCTGTCCTACGAGTGTCGAACACTGCTGTTCAAGGCAATCCACAACCTGCTGGAGCGCTGTCTCATGAACCGAGGCTTTGTTCGCATTGGCAAGTGGTTTGTTAAGCCATACCAGAAGGAGGAGAAGACCATTAATAAAAGGTAGGCCCTGCTTGGCTACCCCTGTTCATGAATTTCAACTCTTCCTGAAGATGTTTCCCAATAAAATCCTTCCAGTAAAAAGGAGGAGATAATGCTGCTCAGATAGCCTGAAAGGTTTTAATTTGAACATGCTGACATTGTTGTCGGGAGTTAGAAAAGCTCGACGTTCAGAGTCTGAAAATACTGTGTTGTCCTTTCCACCTACACAATAAAGATCCAGCTTACACATACCTCAAAGGCAATTTCAGCAGAACAAGATGTTGTGTATTGTATTTGTGCTGAAGGGCTGAACATTAGTCAGTATTGGAGCCTTGGTCAAGATTCGCAGCATGTGGGGGTTGGCCATCAGAGTTGTCTGTATAAAGCGATTCGATTTTCTTCTAAACATGACGTATCTTTTGGGAACAGTGTGCAAAGCATGCATGCTTGTTCAAGACATGTTGAGGACAGATGACTATGAGTATGTTGGGCGGGTGTTCTCGTTGTTATGCTTTAAACGTTAAAATTCCCATTTGGGATTCAACCGGAGAAATGGTGCTCGCAGCTGTATTGTTTCAACTGTAAGCTGATAGGTGTTTCTGGGAATGAAACATCATCTTCCTCATAAGAAAAATAGCATGAACAAAAACACACACAGGTTTCCCTGAGTTGTGTTACCATGACACCAGACGGCTCTGGTAGAACTCCTATATGGTTTAATACGCAATAAGTATTCAAGTCCGTTTGAACTCCTATTAATATCTTAGGGTCTAAGTTGAAAATGCATTTGAGTCCCAAAGATCCTGTGATTTAGATTCCTGGAATTAAATAGGAAGTCATAATGTGATGGACAACGACAGGATTGTCACACTTTTCTAATTGCATCACCAGCATGACACAGAGTCCAGTGGGTTTCACATGTAAAAAGCATCACACAACAGTCTTCCAGCGTGCTGCGTAATTTCCGTATCAGTTTGGACTTTTCTGAGGTAATTGAGCAACACTTCTAGTGTGATGTTTAATGTCCACACTGCCACCGTTCCCGACGACAAGGTAAAACTAGTCTGTGTCGTTGTAGAAATACAAGCTCAAGCAGCACATAAATAACTGGTTCTGCACAGCTTGTGGTGCCTTGCCTCTTGTACATAAAGGTGGTGACATAGATTTAGCATTCCCCTTGCTGGTGTACCCTGGAGTTCCCTAGCAAGCTAATTTGAGCCTCGTCTGTTTGGCTGTGTTGATCCAAGCTGACTTGTGTTTGATGCACAGCCCGTTGGCTGCTTTCACTCCGGCAGATTTGTCAGTGGTTTCAGAGAGTTTTAGCAGCTATATAAAAGAGTTGTTGCATAGAACGGTGGGGGATTTCTTGCCCACTGGTCCTTAGCTTCTGTTTTTATGTAAAGATGTCTGCAACTGTGTGTGTGGGTGTGTGTGTTGAGGCAGCACCTCTAACAAAAGAGTCTGGCAGTCTCGCTGTCGCCTGCCCTCTCTGGCTGGTAAACAGGGCAGTCTTTGGAAAATGCTGAGTGTGCACTGTGGTTTTACAGCAACCGTGTCAACAAGTACTATCTTAGCGAATGTAGCCGCCTAGCCTTCCAGAAGCAGAAAATAAATATGATGAATATTGTTTTAACATTTCAGCACTATAATAATCTCCCCATGTGTATTTTTGACTCCTATTTTTGCCTGTGCGTTGCGAGGAGGTTTGATAAAGGTTCAAACTGTGTTGCAGCAGTGAGTGTGTGTGTGTGTTTATGTGCGGTATTAGCAGGCCCTCATGTCTCTGACCAGTATAAAAGTGGAAGCAGTTATCACCTGCAAACATGATATGGATCAAAGTGCCCAGCAAAATATGCAAGGAATTGTATTTCCCGCCAGTTTCAATCTTCTCTTCGCCTCTTTAGTCATTCTTTAACGATGACTGATGGAGAGCACACTGATAACCTCAATAGCCTGCAGTGGTTTACATTAGCTTTTGGCTGCTGACTGAAGTGAAGCTTCGGTCAAGTGTTTTTTCTTTTCTTTCGCTTAATGATGTGGTTATGCTGTGGGGGAGGGCGGGGTGTCTCTCAACATTAAACTGCATCCTGTTAAATATTTTGACTCATCTTGCAGTGAGCACCTGTCCTGCGCATTCACCTTCTTCGTGCACGGCGACAGCAACGTGTGCACGAGTGTGGAGATTGCTCAACATCAGCCTCTTCAGCGACTGGGCGAGGAGCATCTCAGCCTCGCCCAGCAGAGCTCCAGCCCTTTGCAAGGTAGGAACACACCTGATGTGTAACAATGTAATGTTTCTTTCAGTCTTTTTTTTTTTCTCCATTGGGTTTATCAGTGGAGTTATCCTACATAAGTGTTGCGTCTCGCCTCTGCCCTCCAGTCATCCTGAGTCCGTACGGCTTGAACGGGACCCTCACCGGTCAGGCTTTTAAGATGTCAGACCACCCTACTCAGAAGCTCATAGAGGAGTGGAGGCAGTTTTATCCCATCAGCCCCAATCCCAAGCAGGTCCAGGAAGACAAGATGGAGGACACGGACTGGGAGGACGACTCCCTGGCAGCTGTGGAGGTCCTTGTCGGTAAGGCAGCGTACTGTTTACGTAAGACATAATGTGGGGAAGTCTCAGTGTTGCCTCCTCCAGCCATTCATGCTTGTTTGATTCTTCTACCAACAATTATGAAAATAGCCGAGAGACTAATGGAAAGATATAATAAAGCAATAACTGTTGTATTATTTTTACATAATATATTTGACCCTATAGTAAAGTGAAACTATTTCATTGGCCCATGCAAAACTATCCAGAAGTGTATGTGTGTGAAATAATCGCCTTTTTTTTTTTTTTTGGTTGCAGCGGGAGTAAGGATGGTTTACCCTTCCTGCCTGGTGCTTCTCCCCAAGTCGGACCTCCCCGCTGTGGTCCCTCAGGGATCCGCCAACAGCTCAGGAAGCCTGTGTGATGCTCAGCAGGGCCAGGCTGCTCACAGAGACCCTGCCATGTCCTCCGTCACTCTGACTCCTCCAACGTCGCCGGAGGAGGCTCAGACTGGTAAGAATTGGAGCTCCACATTGACCAGAATGAAACATGTATATTTCAGTGAGATCTTGCATGCTAACAGGATTGTTTTTTTGTTTTTTTTTGTCTTGCCTTCCCTCATAGATTATCAGCCTGCCCAGAGGTGGCTCAAGTTGTCCTCTGCATCCGATGGCTACTGCTCTAACAACACTCTTCATGGGGGTAAAATCCCCCGCAGGCTGGCCAGCCAGATGGTGGAGTCTGTGTGGCAGGAGTATAACATAAACCGTACAGGCCACAAGTATGTTTAGCATCATCTCTTCCTCAAAATTAGCATTGCCAGTCAAAGAAGTGCCTCCATAGCCTAAAATGTTCATTTGTCCTTTTTCAATAGGAGGAAGTTTACAACCTTGACCAATGGGACCTGTGAGGAGGAGTCAGAAAAAACTGGACTTTGGGATTTTGTGGAGCCCGCTCACAGGCCACACTGCAACTGCTCAAGGTATTTTGAAAGTTATACATTCTCAAGTGACTTTACATTTTTGTTTCTAATTAAAAGACAGTATCTTGTAAGCATTGTTTTGTTTATTTACAATAGACATAAGAATCAAAAACAGAGATCCAGCAGCACCTCAGGACACCCGCCTTCTTCGGGCCAGCCCGCCCAGTCAGCCCCGAAGCACAAGCTGGGCGAGAAGCTGGAAAAGGGGGAGAAGCAGCAGAAGAGGCCGCAGACGCCTTTTCACCACCGCAACTCTGTCAGCGAGGAGCAGTCCCTGGAGCCGCAGACCCAGCGCCTCTGTTTAAGATCACAGGAGGAGGGCTCGTATCCCAGCCTACACCACGTGGACACTGTGCCCTCCAAAGCCCCCACGCTGCACATGCACGGCCCCCCCGCGGACCTCGTCGGATCCCCGCCCCCCCCTCCTCTCAGCCCACATCCCTGCGACCACGGCGACGGTGACATGACTCCAGGTGGCATGAAGAACTCGTCCACGCCCATTCACCAACCGTTCTACCCGCCGTCAGTGGAGCCCTGTCTGCTGCCACAGAAGGGCTCATCCGAGGAGCCTCAGCTGGAGAACATGCCTATGCCCCTGCCCTTCGCCCCAGCCTACAGCGAAACCCTGGACCACACCGTCTTTGTGGGTTCAGCCATCAACCCCAATGAAGACTCCACCCACAATCCCTGGAAGTATTTCAACCTGCCCAGGAAGAAGGCCTCGAGCTTCCTGACACCCCAGCTACCTGTGGATAAAATACGAGATGATTCTGGGGGAGGCGGAGGAGCAGAAAGTGTAGTGTCCGTCACCGAGTGAGTATTTAATTACTCCTCACCTCACCGCCGCATTAAAACAGCCCGCCTGCATCTGTCTGAGCATCCCTGCACTTTTTTTTCTCCCTTTCCTCTCAGGTTGATGTCGGGCTCCACGCAGCCCCTGAAGGTGTCCCAGGAGCTGATCAAGACATACGCCCAGCGGAGAAACAGCCATCTTGCCTCCGCCACAGGAGACGGAGAACACAGCGACGAGCCAGACCCATACGCCTTCGTAGAGGGAGACGAGGAATTCAGTTTCACTGAGAAGAAAGACAAGCCCGGAGCCGAGAGAGAAGGCGGCAAGAAACACAAGGTGGGTTGCTGACTACGGTTGCTACATCAGTATATCACAGGAATTCTTGCTAAAAACTGCTTCCCTAAAAATACTGCCTGAATGTGTGTTACTCCTTCATCAGATATTTACTGATATCATCATTTCTGCAATTTCAGACAGTATCTTTCTGCAGCTCGTTTGTTTTTAGACAGCCTTTAACATTTGACACGTTTTTTTAGTTAAATCAAAATGAAAAGGATTTTGTAGAAAAACGTGTTTATATTCAAATTATTGCGGTATTGATAAAAGTTCCATCATTTTATTATTAATACTGAAACTTCGGTGTCATAACTCACTGGTATTGACATATTTTCCCAGCTGTGCCAGTGTTCCAGTATATTTCTTAGAGATAAGATATTTCTTAGCACCAAATTCCAAGCCAAGTTCATCCCATTGGCCACAGTGGTGTGGCAGCAAATAATAATAATAAAAATACCAATAGAAAACATTTCTCCGCAGTGCGTGCTACTAGTGGTAAAAATAAAAACTCTACACTCCAACTTCTGAGATGTTCATGTACTCAATAACCAGAGCCTAGTATGTGAGAAAAATGTTTTTTTCAATTCTTTTTTTTTTTTTTTCCTACCCAGGCGGACGATGGAAGTGGAACTTCAGGAGACGGTGAGAATACTTTCCCTTTGTCCATTTGGCCCCTGGATTTGCCGTTTCATTAAATAAAATGTTTGGAGTTCTGTGTCTTTTTATTCAAAGTGTCCTCTCCTGTCTGTTTTGCTGTGCAGATGGTCAGGGACCATCAGGTAATAAACCTGCAGCCTCGACCAGCCTCATCCATGAGAACGACCTGGCTGTGTCCTACAGCGACCTGGATAAAATCTTCAACTCGGACGAGGACGAGCTAGCGGTGAGTGCATCAGTATAGCGAATGACGTTGTTATCTCAAATGTGTTACACATGTTAACACACACAATGTGTTACATTTGAGTGTTCCGATATTCTCGGGGAAACAGAAAAAGATGATGTATTGAGTTTTGTTTTTCCCTGTCGCCACAGCCTGGATCTAGGAGAGCTGGAATTGGCTCAGAGGACAAGTTTGGCTGTAAAGACGCCAAAGCAGCCACGTTGGACCCCCTGTCTTGCATAAGTGAGGAGACGAAGCATCAGTTAATCACCGTACGCTGTAATTTTTATACATGTCGTTTCAAGAGGTAATGATGTCTTATTTCTCCAGGCTCAGCAGACCTGCACCAGATGTTCCCCACCCCGCCCTCCCTGGAGCAGCAGGGTTACTCTCCCATGAACTCCGGCAGCAAGGATTGCTTGGAAGCAGGGGCGGGCCTCACCCTGTTGGACGGCAGCCAGCTCAACAACCACTTCAAGATGGAGGTGGAGGAGGGATTCTGCAGCCCGAAGCCCTGCGAGATAAAGGTACGACATGTCACACACCCGACAGGTATGGAGCAAGTGGAAAACGGAGCTACTTCGGTGTTCTTCAAGATTTCTTCTTTGCTTTTAGGACTTCTCCTTTGTGTACAAGCCGCAGACGTGCCAGTTGTTAATAGGCTGTTCCATGTACGCCCCCCTGAAGACGCTACCCAGCCAGTGTCTGTTGCCCATCAAACTGCCAGAAGACTGTGTGTACACACCCAGCTGGACCCTGGGCAAAATGGAACTGATACCCCCAGTGACAAATGTCAATCTCCTCACCAAAGACAGGTTGGTGCATTTGGCGTTAACAGCAGGCCAGTGCTGTTCTTTGTCATCTGTCGAACAAAGATTGTCATTTTATGTGCCCACTAACGGAAAATTTACCCTATAACCCAGCTATGTTTAAAACTTATTCAAACCCATTTCTTTATTTATTAGTTTATTATTATTATTAGGTACAATGCAAGAAAACATTGCAACAAGTTACAAAAAACACGTTACCAATGTATTATAGGATTTCTAGCCAAAGCTAATTTTCCATTATAACATTTTTGTTTAGCACCAAATATTCACATGGCATTCAGCCTATGCTACTGACATCCACAGCTGCACATTAAAGCATGTCAAATATGTTGTGGATCTGAGTTGCCAGACAAATAAGAATAAAATGATGTTAGCTGCAGCAACACAATTATTTCTACTTGTTAATAGACAAACTGTAAAAAAAAAAAACATTTACGCATTTAGCAGACGCTTTTATCCAAAGCGACTTCCAAATAAGACTTTTGCATAAAGTGCATAGAACCATGATTGTTTATTGTTGACCTTTTGGAAAAACTGGTTTGGATTGTTTTTCTAAGTAAATGGAGGACGTCTGAAATATCCTGGAATTTCCTGTAGAAATCATTGTAAAATAAATTGTACTCACCGTTTATCTCTCCTGTAAAAGTAATGTCCCCAGTGTAGAGCCAGACTACAGCCAGACCTACACCCCTCAGACCCACATCATGAGCAGCAGTGCCCCTCCCAGCAACGGCGGCACGGGCATCCTGCCCTCCCCGGCTACGCCGCGGTTCTCCGTGCCCACGCCTCGCACGCCGCGCACTCCACGGACCCCCCGCGGCCCATCGAGCGTCCAGGGCTCGCTCAAGTACGACAACTCTGACCTTTACTCCCCGGCATCCACCGCCTCCACCTGCCGACCGCTCAGCTCTGTTGAGCCGGCCACCGTACCCTCCATCCCCGAGGCTCACAGTCTCTACGTCACGCTCATTCTCTCCGAGTCAGTCATGAACCTCTTCAAGGACTGCAACTTTGACAGTTGCTGCGTGTGCGTCTGTAACATGAACATCAGAGGAGCGGATGTGGGCGTGTACCTCAAGGACAACGGCGAGGCCCAGTACCCCTGCACTTGTGGCTTCAGCGCCGTCACCAATCGGCGTTTCGGCCAATCAGCCGGGCTGTTTCTGGAGGACGAGCTGGACGTGGTGGGGCGGGGCTCCGACTCCAGTCGGGACACCGAGCGGTGTTTCGAGGAGCTGCGAGCTCCCGCGCCGCACAAAGCCGGCAGCCTGACGGAGAAACCTCCAGATGAGCTCATCCTTCTGCTGCAGGACCAGTGCACCAACCCTTTTGCCCCGATGGCAGGCGTGGAGTACCCCAAGCCGAGCTCAGCCCCCAGTTCATTTCTGAGGGTGGAAGAGAGAGACTGTTATAATGACTGCTACATGGCACTGGAGCATGGCAGGCAGTTCATGGACAATATGTCAGGAGGCAAAGTAGACGAAACACTAGTGAAAAGCACCTGTCTTCATCAGTGGCCAAAATGCAAATGTACGTATTTTTGTCTCACTATTTCTTATAGCTTATTTTGCCCCCTTTTATTTATTTTAATATATACATAAATAATATTACCATCCTCAGATGTGGTCAAGATTCCTTTCTCTCTGTTTTTCCTTTTGTAGCAGCAGACATGAGCAAGCTGTTCTCTCAGGACGTCCTGCGGGTGTTGTTGTCCCTCCAGCCCGTGCTGCAGGACACCATTCAGAAGAAGAGGAGTGTGCGCTCGTGGGGCGTTCAGGGACCTCTAACCTGGCAACAATTCCACAAGATGGCTGGGAGGGGATCATATGGTACGTTGAAAGTGTTTGTACCTAATTAGTCTGATCTTGAACAAATGCAGAGACCAGTTTTAGAATATTGTGGCGTTTGATCACTTTGTTGTTGTGAAAGACAGAGATGAACCTTTTTGTCCTCGTTTCTCCACAGGAACAGATGAGTCTCCAGAGCCTCTGCCCATCCCAACCTTTTTGGTCGGTTATGAGTATGATTTTGTGGTGCTGTCTCCCTTTGGGTTGCCGTACTGGGAGAAGCTTCTTCTGGATCCTTTCGGCTCCCAGAGAGATGTGGGATATGTTGTCATCTGCCCAGAAAACGAGGCTCTGCTTGGCAGAGCCAAAACCTTCTTCAAAGATCTGAGTGCTATGTATGAGGTACGCACCGGGTGGGATGAAACTCATCCTTCTTGTGCTGACATGCCCGCATAAACCGTTTTAAACTCATGAAATGATTCACTCTCTGTGTCTTGACAGGCATGTCAGCTTGGGCAACACAGGCCCATCTGTAAGAGTCACCCAGAGGGCGTATTGAAGGTCGGCACCACAGAAGGCAGGAGCATGACGGAGCAGCCTCTTAGTGACTGGTTCCTTAAGACGGCTGCCAGAGACGGAAACAATGAAGCCTTTAATAAGCTCAAACTCTTTGCTCAAGTGTGCCGCTATGATCTAGGTAACATCTTACTCATTAATTATAAAACCTAGCATCGGTGCGGTCACATGGTTTGTTAAAAAATGCTAACTGATCATGTTGTTTTTCTTTCAGCTCCGTACCTGTCGGAGCAGTCTTTGGATAGCTCTCTATTATCCCAGCGCAGCCCCGTTGTGGCCTCCTCCTCCTCCTCCCCCCAGACCTCCAGCTCTTCCAGCACCTCCTCAGGACCCCAGAGCACCAACACTACCAGCTCCAGCACAGGCTCTGCCCAACCCGCCCAGGTCAACAACACCCCCCCCTCTTCCTCCTCAGGCCCCCAAACTATCGGGGGAATGGCCTCAGCCAAGCCGAGCTCCTACTCGCCATTTGGGACGGCAGGCTTGCAGGGCGGCACGTCTCAGAATGGACCCCAGTCAAACCCACAGGGCGCAGGAGGGCCGGCAGAAAATGGACCCTCTGCCAACCAGCCTCAAGGGCCCACCGAACCGCCAGAGAGGTAGGTCGCCAGTCCTTGACTCATTCTGACGAGAGATTAAATAGTTTTTGTTTCATTACTCCTGGCAAGCGTGTTTTGTTGCTTCGTGGCTCCCTGCACCATGACGGAGTGTAGTTGATGCACATTCTCCCATTTCACTCGTGAAACATTTAACATCTCAGTAGTCGAACCGAGCACAAGTGACATTGGGAGGAAAAGGAAAATGTGGGGTGGATTCTTTAGTGTTGGATATGCCAGCACACACCGCCGCTTCTCCTCGCTTTCCGCTCGTCGCGTTGTGTACGAAATGTCACCCCCGCGGGTCGTCTCTTTAGGAGTGACCGGGCAAAAAAATAGATGGCATGATTTCGATTGCGTAGTGACCTCCGGCTCGCCCACATTTCAAAATCACAATCTGCATTTGTTCAACAGCACAATGGAGAGAGACAAAGTGGGCAAGCCCACAGACGGAGAGTCCCACGCTGTGTCTTACCCGCCTGCGATCGTGGTGTACATCGTGGACCCCTTCAGCTACGAGGACGCAGACAGGGAGGTCCACTCCAGCGCCTACACACTCGGCCTTCTGCGCTGCTACATGGAGATGCTCCAGTTCCTGCCTGCTCGCATCAGAAACGCCGTCTCAGTGCAGGTACTGCTTCTTTCTTTCTTTCTTTCATAATTGAGCGTGTCAAAGGTTTAGTAGTCTATCACGGGATTACAAGTGGGACCGGTTAAGTTCACGCAGGTCGGTTGACTCCCTCAAATGAGGAACCTGCCGACGAGCTGTGATCGATGTCGTCTCTGCCAGCTCAGTTGCAACAGAGCAGGTAACCAGCGAGCGCAGAGGGAGGTGAGACAGAGCAGGGGACTCATTAGCAGACGGTAATAGAGGTGGTAACTTCCACACCGGTGATATAGTGGCACAAGATTGCATCAACATGCCAGAAGGGAATTTCGAAACACTAGAGGTGTGAATGTGCTAATGGTTTTAGTATTAGTCTGTAGTGCAGATATAGATAGAATAGAACCCGTTTAATGTCCTTCTGCTTCTACTTGGCCTTTTTTTCATGAACTAATAGAATATAACAGCTGAAATGTTTTATTTTATTTTGACAAAACTGGCAGAAGAAAATACAATTCATACAATAATACCCATTAATGACAACATGCACAGTTGTCTTTGAATACAGTACATTTTTCTTATCAATTCAGTTTATTTTAGGCAATTTTCACTAATTGTTATTAAGCCAGTATGTTGCTACACATTTTGAGATTCACAATACTGAAATCCACTCGGAGATGAATGAAAAGTTAGAAACTTTACCGTTTTATTCAGTTTAATAGAACTTTTCCCTTTTAGCTATAAGTCCTATTAAGTCAAGTAAGCCACAGGGGCCATGTCGTTATGCTCATTAAAAGGGGCCAGCCATCAACTTTTCAAAAGCAAACCAGCCACTATGACATACAAAGACCAGAGAATCCATGACTACATACTCAACAGATGTTCTCATATCTCCGTCTAAAGAACCTCTGTTGTTTATTATCTTGTCAGATCGTTCCCTGCCAGTATCTCCTGCAGCCGGTGCACAGCGGGGAGCGCCACCTCTACGGCCAGCACCTCAAGTCGCTGGCCTTCTCTGTGTTCACCCAGTGCCGCCGGCCCCTGCCCAACTCCACCAACTTCAAGGCGCTGACGGGCTTCGGCCCTGGTCTTGCCATCGACATGGCGCTCAAGAACCCGGAGGTAACTGCCGTTCTCTGTTGTGCATCTGACACCTTGCGTGCCTTCTGGTAAAGGAAGTAACACGGGGCCTCAGTGTGGTGTTCTCTTTTTTTAAATAACAAGTTCTCCCTCTGCGCAGAGGCCCGAGTGTCTGCGTCTGTACACGCCACCCTTCATTTTGGCTCCAGTGAAAGACAAGCAGACTGAGCTCGGGGAGACGTTCGGCGAGGCATCCCAGAAGTACAACGTCCTGTTTGTCGGCTACTGCCTGTCCCACGACCAGCGCTGGCTGCTGGCCTCCTGCACGGACCAACACGGAGAGCTGCTGGAGACCTGCATCATCAGCATCGATGTGCCCAACAGGTACGTGCACTCGTGCAGAACGGATACCCCCATTTTAGTTACCGATAAACTCGTGTGTGTGTGTGTGTATATTAAAGGGCATGCGTTGTGTCCATCGCAGGGCCCGCAGGAAAAAGGCCTCGGCCAGACGAGTGGGTTTGCAGAAGCTGTGGGAGTGGTGTCTCGGCCTGGTGCAGGTGACATCGCTACCGTGGAGGGTGGTCATTGGGCGGCTTGGTAGAATGGGCCACGGCGAGCTGAGAGGTACACACACACACACACACACACACACACCCTCTAGTGTTTGCAGAACACACAGTTACAGTTACATACAGTCACATGGACACACTAATGTGCTCTCACCGTGTCCAGATTGGAGTATTCTGCTGAGCAGGAGGAACTTGCAGTCGCTCAGTAAACGTCTGAAGGAGACGTGCAGGATGTGTGGCATCTCTGCCGCCGACACTCCCAGCATCCTCAGCGCCTGTCTGGTTGCCATGGAGCCCCAGGGTTCCTTTGTCATCATGCCAGGTAAAAGGAGAGAGAGTGCTATGTATCGTTGTAACCGAGAGCCCAGTTACGACCCCGGATCTGATGCTCTTTTCTCCGCCGCGTGTCTGCAGATTCTGTGTCGACGGGTTCGGTGTTTGGTCGCAGCACCACGCTCAACATGCAAACGTCGCAGCTGAGCACACCTCAGGACACATCCTGCACACACATCCTGGTGTTCCCCACCTCCGCCATGGTGCAGGTCAACACTAACACTTCAGAGCCCATTGACATCAACTTCAATCCCATAAATCCTGGTACGTTCGACGCCCCAAAAGAGACGCAGCGGTCGTCTCGCTTAACGTGCAGAGGTGCTGATCCTGCTAAAGCTGATCCACAAACAAACCCTGGGCTTTTTCTCTGCAGATGGATCTGATGGGATGGGCCTCTTTGACCTGTTTGACAATGACATGGTGGATCCAGACCTCATCAACATCCTGCCCAACTCCCCCACAAACTCCCCTGTTCACTCTCCTGGCTCCCACTACCACCAGGGGGGAGACGGAAGCAAGGTCTGTCCCCATTCTTTGAAATAACTTTTCATTTCGTCCTGAAAACGTTCGCTCTGCTTGTGTACGTCACAGACACGCAGTTCCAGTGTTCCCACTACTTTTGGGTTGTTCTTTTACATCTTAAATTGGAATGAATACGGTTTTCAGTTTCATCCACGGCTGCAAAGTGTTTCGTTACTTTGTTGCAGCAACGTCATGAGTTGCAAAGTTTTGATGTGACCTGGTGAATGCAGAACAGACAGTTTATTCAAACACAGACAAATATTTCCAAAAAAGACTGAAAATGAGAAATTATTTTCTGCTTTCTTCTTAAGTAATAAGGATAGTGCTCTCAGGTGAAGGAACTATATCACATCATTAACTTAGTTACATTGAGTAACGATCAGAATTTATGTGGGTTAATTCGTACGTGGTGCCATAAACGGGATATCGATAACAAAATAGTCCTTAGTGGCTGGAAAGAGACCAGAAAACAAGTCTTGCTCTGTTCATTAAACTTAACTCTCGCAGGGCCAGAGTGCAGACCGCATGGAGTCCCACGAGGAGGCCCTGAACATCCTACAGCAGCCGATGGCTCTGGGCTACTTCGTCTCCACAGCCAAGGCTGGACCACTGCCCGACTGGTTCTGGTCGGCCTGCCCTCAAGCCCAGAACCAGTGCCCCCTCTTCCTCAAGGTACAAACTTCCTTTTTTTTTTTTTTATCAACTTGTTGTGGGGGGTCAGTAGTCGCGTTTTACATTCAATTGTTAAACGATTTTTAAGCATGTCACAAAAATGAATGCAGAATTACGTGTTCATCAACTGGTTTGGAACTAGGCTCGTTGTAAAGTGTAGTTCCATCAGAAGTTGGCGGTATACGCTTTATGCGTGGCTGTAATCCGCCAGTAAACGGTAGAAGTAGAAGAAGTAGAGGTTGCGAACCGCAAACACAGTCGCCATGGCCATCCAAGCCATCTACAGGAGAAAAACTGGAGACGTTTTAATTGTTCTTTCATGTCGGCTAGTTTTGGTGGAACAGTTCAGCGAAAACAGCTGATCCAGAAATGTGAGTTAAATGTTCGCTACATCACAGCTTGTTTGCCAAAGGTCCCATTTAGAATCAAGAAAGGCAAAAAACCACCTCAGGCAAGCGTGAAAACGTTTTTGTGCAATTGAGTAAACTTGTTAGACCACAACCCACAGAGGCCCCACACCTAACCCATAGAAATGTTTATGGAACCGCAGCTAGTCACGTTCAAGAAGAGCTACATCCAACGCTTATTTTTATTACAGATTCATTGGCTGATCTTTTTTTATATATATATATATATATATATATATATATATATATATATATAAAAACCCAAATGTGACATAAAATGTCTTGTTGATTCCCAGAGGTCACTTTACAGGCTGGAACCAGAGGACCTTTTGGTGTTTTTGCTTGAAAAATCAGCAGCAGACTAAATACGTTTGCACTTTTTACTTTAGGAAAGGCAAATTTATTTGTATAGTACTTTTCATACAGCAGGGCAATTCAATGTGCTTCACAGGGTATTCAAAATACATCAAGGTAAAGAGAAAATATAAAATACAATATAAAACGGCAAAGAAATACAGGCAAGCGACACAAGAGAAACTAGATTTAAAAGTAGTGGTGTGGCGGGAATAAAACACAGAAAATACTCCAACACAAATGCAATGTAATGAAACTAATAAAATACAATAATAATAAAAAAAGATAGCACTACTAATGAATCTAAACATTTCATTTAATCTCTCATCTTTCATTTCCCCAGGCCTCTCTGCACCTGCACGTGTCTTCTGTCCAATCAGACGAGCTTCTGCACAGTAAGCACTCCCACCCCCTGGACTCTAACCACACCTCTGATGTGCTCAGGTAAGCTGCTCCGAGCGTGTGTGTGTGTGTGTGTGTTTTAAAATAAGACCTGTATTAACTCTGCTGTGTCTTCCTGATAGATTTGTTCTCGAGCAATACAACGCCCTCTCCTGGCTGACGTGCGACCCTGCCACCCAGGACCGACGCTCCTGTCTGCCTGTTCACTTCGTGGTGCTCACCCAGATGTACAACTTTATCAAGAACATGCTCTGAACTCTAACGGGATCAAACTGCTGAGATTTGTTTTTGAATGGATCGCTCAGTCGAATCGTGGATTTCCTGCTATGACACTCAAAAGGACCTCACACTCCATCAGGGCAAATGTGGAGGAAGCATCGCTCCTCTTCCTCCTCCTCGTCCCTGGTGTATCTCACACAACGCTGACTGACTGACGGACTGACTGGAAGTTTCCAATCAACCAATCAATCAATCAAATGCCAAGAATCCATTTTAGCATTTTGGAAGATCAAGGGACATTTCATAAAGGAGAATAAATTGTCTTTTTAATGACTGTAGATTGCAATCTATGAAATTTTATCTTAATGAAATGCCTGCATATATTATTTATTGTAAGTTTTTAAATGTGGATTTTTTAATGCTTAATATCTTTTATATATTACAAATCCTAGAGGGTGTGTACATCTCACTGTAAAGGAATTGGTTTAAAAAGTGTAATTTTCTCAATTACAACACGGAAAAACCTGTTCAAGTGAATTTGCTGTAGATTGCTTTTAGAATATTATTTTTTCAAAAGGGGTACAGACCTTTTTATTGCCATGCTGTAAAAATGAAGTAAAAGCTGGCCTGGGCATTTGTGTCCCACCCAATGAGTGGATGAGACTTACCTCTCTGTCTGCTTTGGCTCCAGAGTCTCTCGCACAGTAACTCAATGAGCTCTGAAGAGGAATTAAAAGGTACATTGTCAGATTATATATTTTATATAACAGATTTAGGTAATTGTGTGTGTATATGTGTACATATAATTGTGTGCCGCTACTGATGGTGCAGCTTCTGTTTTAGGAATAAAGTGCGTCTACCTTATCCTCTTTCCTCTTGCTCACTTGTTTTTGACAAGTTTGGCTAGATTCATATTTTCCACTCCATAAATTTAGAATTGTGTTTTTCAGAGATGCATTAAAAAAATAAATTCAAAAAAGTTCATCAACACACTCTACACCTCCCATAATGCAACTTGGTAGCATCTTTGTTAAACTGTCCTTGCCTGGTTTCCCAATTCCACACTACATACTAATTGTACAAATATATAGTATATACTGATTCTAATCAGTTAATATTTTATTGATCTTACATGGAACAAAAAAATACATATTTTTACAGTTTTATACTAAAAACACAAAATGTATTTAATGTTTCAGGAAATGTTTCACAACCAAGCACAATTTATTTTAGTCCTTCAGATAGCACAGTATCATACGTCAATGACAAGTAAACAGGGTTTAACATATGCATGACTGTTTTGAATATAGTCAAGTTTAAATATATATTGCGTGCATTCATGTAATATGCTCAGTTTTTCTGCTCAATATTGTATTCTCCAAGCCAAAATTACTTTATTGATGTCACTAAAGATAAAGCCATAAAAATGGTGTCTTGGACATGCATCAAGTTACAGTATACAAGTGTTTTTTAAAACTTTCAAGGATCATCATGAAGGGTTACTATGACTACTTTTGTCGCTTGGAGAGCGTGACTAAACACTGGATTTCTGAGGCCGATACCCAAACTGATATTTGAGAGGTAAAAGATTTGTTAACTTCAGTTTGTTTTTCAAAAAGTTGTGACCAGAACGTGCTGAGCGAGACATTTGACAGTTGGAAAACAAAGCCGTTAGTGCTCTCTGGTGGACTGACTATGTAATGGTCAAACTGTTTCTGAATGAACTCCAATATATTTTTGGCATCACTATACTACAAATTCTTATAACTTATCAGCCAACGTATAGCGTACGTATATATTTCGCAATAAGCGGATATTGATTTATTAGAGGGACTATTGTCATTTATAATTTGGTGCCAAATGAGACTTAACTTCCGTTGTTGAAGAAGCTGTTTAAAGTTGTCTAATAAGTCTTGGCACTGGAGTGCATTGTGTGTTTTAAAGGGTAATGGTTCGTGGCAGGCTGAACACTGTTCCTTGATGGAGCAGCAGCTCTAACTCTGCCCATACTAACGGGATTTGGATAGTTAGTGAGAATGGAATTAGCTAATCAAGGAGAACATGTCATCCCAAAGCCTCATCCAATCACCGTCTTATGTTCTGGTCAATGGGATCCAATTGAATGGTAGCCCAGTTTGTCTGGGGCCGCTCAGGACAACAAGCTCGGGCAGAATTCAAAGAATCTGTATCAATATTTAGAAGCGTGATTTCATTAGGAAACCCAAACACTGAAGCTGTATTGGGGGTTGGTGTGTTTGGAGGCGTCACATTTACTTACCTTTACTTGAGCTTACGTGCTGCTTTCTGGCTCAAACACCAACCTCCGGTTTTTCAAAAAGGGCTTGATTAGAGGTTCATTTTGACAATGCAACTGAAGACAGTTGGAGGATTTTTTTTTTTTTGCTTTTTGCTCATCACTGACATAATGTACAGCACACACCAGAGGACAGAATCCACTGTTCATAACATTTCAAGTAGAAGGGAAATAAAGTGGGTAGAATAAGTACCTTTAAAGCACAAACAAATAACGTTAATGTTGTTTATGCTCCATATTAATTTAATCTTTATGCATTTTATTTGTGTGAAAAAGGAACAAGCCTATCTATCTATGCTGCCTTTAGAGTGATTATTTCTGAAATAAATTAGGTGGTGAACTAATTTGAGTCATATTTTATTTATATTTGATCAACCTGCCCTTTAATTCTTACGCAGAAAAGGGAAATTGAGGATTCAATTCACTGGTTTAGTGATAGTTTTTAATGAGGGCGTGTGCTTACAGTAAGCTTTATTCATAAGTATAAGTATTCAGACCCTTTGCTCAGTATTGAGTAGAAGCACCCTTTGAGCTCGTACAGCCATGAGTCTTCTTGGGAATGATGCAACAAGTTTCCACACCTGGATTTGGGGATCCTCTGTCATTCTTCCTTGCAGATCCTCTCCAGTTCCGTCAGGTTGGATGGTGAACGTTGGTGGACGCCATTTTCAGGTCTCTCCAGAGATGCTCAGTTG